>JASSUY010009245.1:35776-48269 GCA_032466535.1 Forpus xanthops | reverse complement strand
TTGATGTCTCTCCAACTTAGAGACAAGGATGTCATGTGAGACAGTGTCAAATGCTTTGCACAAGTCCACGTAGATGATGTCAACTGCTTTGACCCTGTCCATCAGTTCCGTCGCCCCATCGTGGAAGGCCACCAAATTGGTCAGGCAGGATTTCCCCCTAGTGAAGCCATGCTGGCTGTCACCAAACACCTTGTTTTTCATGTGCTCAGCATGATTCATCTATTTATTTTCCATGTGAGAATTCCTTGTTTTTCCAGTTGTAACCTGAGTACACCCCAGTTTTTTTGGACTCAGTTATAATTTGAAATTGGGAAATATAGGAGTGAAAGGAAAAGAAGTTCGTCTAAGCTAATTTCTGTTTTAACAGTGGCATTAATTTTGGCATTTTTTAAAATATAGCAAACAGAAAACAAGGTTTCTGCATGATATGTTCCTTTTCAACCAATTTATTCTCATGAAAAATGAAAAAGTCTATTTTGTTTAGGATGAAAAATTTAGTGTTCTCATATTTATTTGTTTTTTCTTTAACTTCTCCCTCTCTTCTCACATCTGCTTTCTCTATTAGTTTGGAGCATGCTTGTGTATTTATACCAGTAAGGCTCTGTGGAATTTAATAATTCACAGGTAATATTTAATGTTACTTTTTACTTCCACAGTTTTCTGAAACTATTGAGCACTCAAACCTGCATCAAGAGCAGAAATGTTCTCATAACTTCGCTTTCATCTTCCAAAGCCATGAAACAGCTTTTCTAAAGCCATTAAACTCCTGTTCTGTTCAGGTGTGCCGCTGCACGTTTGGATATATATTGTGCTCCCCACAGTACCAGAGGCGATGAGCCTTTGCAAAGGGGCAATAGAAATCTGCATCAAACATGATTTGGTTTCTGCCAATGCTGCTAGTCATAGCCAATTGCTCTGAACTGTGGTGTGTTGATAAGTATGGTGTTGGTAAATCTGAATGGATTAGTAGCTACTCTGTTAAGCTCTCATGAATCTTGTAATGAGCTGCCTAGAGTTACTGCTTGAGTAGAAAAGTTGGCAAAATGCAAAATACAAAGTGTATTTGTGAGCTGCCAGTAAAGAAGAAACAAATGCCACTTCTGAGACTCAGTTCTAATGCAGGCCAAGTGGCAGGGCCAAGCCCTGTAACCTACATATTATTTTTGAGCCGTGCTCTATGGTCTTAAACTTAGTTTCTTACGAAACACTTCTAGTGTCTTAACTGTGAGTTTATCCAGAGCCAAACCTACAGGTTTGGCTGCCTACTTGAGCTCATAGCTGCTTACACCGTTAGGGAAGACATTGCACCATAGTGCTGCTAGTGATTAGCAAAAGGCTATTATTCCTTTACCTGCTCAGAGGGTGGAAAGGAGTAACAGCTAAAGCTGAGAGTCTGTTTATTTTTTTGCTGTGGAGTCCTAAGCATTGATAGTCTCTTCAGCTTTAAGCTATACAATTTGTGAAATCCTTGTATTTATCTTTTCTGTGGAGACACCTGTAGTATCCTTCAGCTTAGTAGGGCTGCATCATCTACTTCAAAAACTTCTCATACTCAATAGATTTTTAGGTAATCTGGAAGATGATGAATAAAGTGGCTGATGACCTTTCAGGATGCTGACTCCTGAATGGAGATAGCTCACACTGTGATAGTGGCATGCTCTGCCACTGCATGGCTGAGCTCTTAGTGACAAAATCCTGGAGCTGCTGTTTTACAGCTGAAAAAACAAGCTGAAATTGGTGCTTTCCACATGAGTGCATGACTCTCTTCCACCTTTGGTTCTTTTCTGTTCGTAGTTGATTTTAAAATAATTTTTTCATTATGTTTTGCTTGCTGACATCTCAATGTTAGACAACGATTGATTGTCAATAAAGATGATGGACAGACATAAATTAGGGAATTATTTATGTACCATGGAGCTTATATCAGGTCAGTGAATTTGCAGATTGTTTCCAAAGTTATCAGTAAACATATCTGGCTTGCAGACAATCCTTAGATTTGTCAGAAACAGCCACTGCTGTGCAACAGGAATTATTTAACAAATATCCTCAGATTGTGTGACTCTGGGAGGGCAAGTTATAGCTTTTGATTCTTCCACCAGATTAAAAAGATGAGTAATTGCAGTGCTACAGAGGAGAGAAAAATATTTTCTTGCTCCCCATGTGGTTGTTAAATGGTTCCCAGCTGCTAAAGTCATTGTGACTGCAATGTGCCTGTTGGGAGAGTTGACTCTGTGGCTGGTCCTCCCCTGTGCAGCCTGCGCTGCTGCCACAGAGTCATTTGTGCATTGCTGTTCCAGGTCAAGAACTGGGGAGAACCAGAAGCTACACTGGCAGATATTTTCTCAGGTTTGGACTACAGACAGCAATGACATGCATGGGACTATTGTCACCACCAAGCTATTCTGGCAGCTGTGGAGAAACTCCACAGCCCAGCCGTGTGACTCCTTACTGTTTACTCTGACGTTGTGGTAGACATTCAAGTTTCTTAGGCTTGGTTCCCTGTAGTTCTGCAGTTAAGTTTATCCCTTACTGAATGATACATGTTGCTTAAAAATGCTTAGTGCCTTTCAGAAAATTACACAATTACAAATGGTGCGGGCAGAAGTTAAAGGATGTGGGAGAGCTGCTTCCAGCTGATCTGCCAGTTACCAAAGTAAACAGTGCTTTAATGAAGGTTTTGAGGGACGTGTTTGGCCATGAAAAACTCGCAGTGTCTTTCCCTGTAAGTTGTCATTTAAATCCAAACTATGTTATTTTTAAAAATAGAAGTAAAATGTGTCAGTATTCTCTTCTGCCCAGATTGGCTCTGTCAGATATCCAATCTTGGGGTCATGTTTTCTGCAGCTTTTTTCCATTGTTTTCATGTGTGATAGACTTCTATAACAGCCCAGGTTGAAAGAGACCTTGAAAAATCGTCTGGCCCACCTGTGAAACAGAGCCTCACCAGGAGTAAGAAATGTGTCTTTTAAGTAGAAAATGAAACATTTAAAAATCTCCACTGTTAAAATTAATAATGGGATTTTAAAAGGACCATAATGAGCACTTTAACCTGGTACACTGGTAACTGACCTTCTGCTAACATCTTGTCATGGTTTAAGGTGCTTTAACTTAACAAACTAACTCATGCTTCTTTACTCATAATGGTATTTGAGGTACCACTGAATCATTGCTAAAGCCCTGGGGGTACTATTTGCAACTGGGTAGTATAAGAATTAATAATCAGTGTATGCAGACAGGTTGGTTTTATTATGCTTGGAAGTATCTATCCTCAAAGAATGGCAACTGGATCCATTGTAAAGCATTTTTTTAATATTAAAATTAATATGTTCATGCATGTGTATGTATATATATATACATACATGCATGCACATACACAAGATGTCATCTTGTCGATGCTTACTTTTATTCTCCTAGAATCTTCTTAAAGTTTGTTTTCTTTTTTCCTCTGTACCATTATGTGAGACATGTGGCTTGGTATGAAAACTGGGCAAAACTTTAGTTGTGTTTTAATTATGCAAGTGTAGGTAGGTCTGTGGTTAGTTTCATCTCTTCTCTTTGTTTAGGGCTAATTGACTAACTATGTGGTTTGATAATTTGCAGAGGAGAATTTATTTAAATATCTTTTAAAGGATTGTGCCTGGCATCTGGAAGGATTTTAGGTCAGCCTTTATTCTTTTGTTTCTCTTATCCTCTATGAAAGGGAGAAGAAAAGGAATCCAAACCCTAAAGCTCACTATGCTGTGTGTGAGCTTTGTGTCTCACAGTTGTGCTGTTCTGTTTTGTCCTATGTCTTGTAACTTTTTCTTATCAAAGAAACCCCAGACCCCTGTAAGTTTGATGCACCATATTCCACCTCAGATTTATATGTATATTTTTTCCCTCCTTTTTTTTTTTCCCCTCTTACTACCCAAAGGCCTTACCACAGTATAAGCCTGTTAAAGAGCAGCATTGTATTAGTATGGTAACTTCCACTGGAAAGTCCTTGGTTTAAGCACCAACTGGTTAGCGTTGTGACCTCCATAAAGCTTAGTAGAAGAATGGCTTCATGAAAGCACTGACTCACAGTTTATTAACAACTGGGTAGTAATTACGCATTAAGTACTGCTCCTGACTTTGGATATTTCTATATGGTACAAAATGTGAATGTAGAGTATTTCTCATCGTGACAGTACTGGATTGTCCTTCTCTTGGGATGCTCAAGTTGTTGTTGGTAACTTTATTTGCTTAAGTGGTCTGGTTTTATGTAGATGTGGGTGCTGAGTGTGTTAGTAATTCCATATCCTTCATGAAAGCAATGTGGCTGCAGTTTCAGCAGGAAAGAGCCAGTTTCTTTTCCAGTTTTGATTATGTCTCGTGATCAAAATGCTGACTTGGCTATAGTAAGATAGCCCTCTCCAAGGATCTTCCAAGTCTCTTTGAAGGAAGTCATCTGTGAATATAATCTTCGAAGCAGCAGAAGTTTTTATTAGATTTCATAATTGGATTCATCTATCCTGGAAAAATAAAAGAGGCTGTGACTTTTTTGCCGATCGTTCTGTGGTTCCGTCCAGGAGTGGCATACATCTGGGGACACGGTGGGAAGCAAATTTTAGTGAAGAAAGAGGAGGAGCCTTACGGGCAAGCTTGTGGTAGCCTGCAGTGCCAAGAGGCTCCCGACGATGGAGCTCGGATATTCCCGGCCGGCAGACCCGCAGCCACCGATGTGGGCAGCAGCTCAAAATGAATATTTGCTAGCTGTTGCAGTAAATAAGTTAATTTTGTAATGCAATAACAACCATATTTTTTTAATTAACATTTGAGTTTTAAGAAGTATTTCACTTGAATCCAGCGTAAGGCTATTAATCACAAAACAGTGCTGTAAAATTCATAATTACATTCATTCCTGCCCTTTTCTTTAGTGCAAGTTCTTTATCCACTTCTGTTACAAGTGTTGAAGGAGTATTGCCAAAATACACAGACCAAGAGATGAGACAAAAATAGACCTGAGCTGAACTAGAATTCAGTCTGGAGAAAGAATTTAAACAGCATTATGAACTGAATTGTGCTCAGTTCAGATTGTTGTTAACAAGGGTAAATAAACAAAACCAGAAAGTAATCTGATGACCTTTTCAGATGTTCAGTGGGAGCTGAAAGCTTGGGCCAGCTTCAGTAATGGGTTGCTGCTCCCATGCTCTACAATAAGGAAGCTGTAGTTGCAGTCCTTATCAGCTTTTTATTCTTTACTGTAGACTGAGGGAAGCACATTAGTCAAAGCTTGCATGCTGTATAGTGTCAGAAGATGTTGTCTGCTGTTCCCCCTTCCCTTTGTCTGCTGGTGCTTTGTCATCTTAGAAAGCAAAATGAACTTCTGTACTATTTGCAGTACTGGACAGGCAAGCATAATACTGAAAAACCCTTTATGCATGGAAGAGATGCATGGGAGTATGAGCAGCAGTTCTGTATGCACTTAGCTCACTGGGACAGCTCAAGGCTTGAATGTAGGGGACCACCTAGTTGTATGACACTCATAATCTCCATGGCCTTTCCAGTCCTTTGGCCGCTTAAGAATTCCTAGCTGAGATGCCAGCTGTGGCTGTGTGTTTTGTGATTTGGACAGTCATCCACTGAAGGCTGGCTAGAGGCAGGCAAAGTCATTTCAGGAATGAGGGCTGCTGGCCCCCTGATGAGAACAGACCTCCGGGGCTGTTCACATAAGCAGGGGAAGGGAGGAAGAAGGTAGGTCTTCTGCAGATGCCAGGATTGCAGAATCTGTATGCTTCCTTGCCACTAGAAGGGGGGAAGGGAGGGGAAAGGGGAAATTAAAATCTGCTGTTTGTAATCTGTTTACACTTGGGACCTTACGTAGCCACTGGCATTACTTTAAAATTTGACCACATGCAGTCGAGTTTTCTGCTGTCTTTGCCTCTTATTTGTATACTAGCAACAGGCAAAAATCTTCTGGCCTGCAAGTGGAAGCAGAGAGGGGGTGTTCAAGTTGATTATTTCCTTGGAACAATAATCAACACATAGATCTATTTAATTTAAGCTTTCTTCTTGTTATTCCTAAGAAGATGGTGGTTCCATGGTGACTGTGATGGAGTACTACTTGTGCAAGGGTTTGCAAAGCTCTAAGGCTGTTTTGTGCTTCACCCATTCAAGATAGAATTTGTAGAGCACAAATTTATTTTAACGGTCACTGGGTAGAAGAGATTACTCTGGACATCCTGTGGTTTATTACTGTAGTTTTTTAGAAGCTGGAGTTAGTGCGCTGGTGGTTACTGTGCCGGGCAAATCTGCATCTGATTTTTGCATTTTGTTACGGCATTTTGTTATAATTTTTAGACAACTGCACTTGAGGCACATAAGCTAAACTTAGCAGTCATTGTAGAGAAAAGATGATAATGGATTTTGTCTGCTGTAGGTCTCCAAGCTAGCTTTGCTTTTCCAAGAAATGTAAACATATATAGTGCTTGGGGTTTTTTAACCCTTGTTATCACCCCTTTTTTCTTTTTTTTTTCTTTTTATTTTGTTAATAAGACACAGGTTCATGAATCTTATAACAATGGGAAATAATGGTACAAACATGGTACTTACTGAGCACATTTTTAACAAAATTTCTGCCAAATGTTTGGTCTCTGAGTTTCATTCAGGCTTTGATCACTGCTCTGAGGAGATGGTTGAAGAATTGGCAAAAGCATGCTGAACATTGCATCCATGAGGATGGAACTTCAGTAATGCTCCCTTAATACTAGGTTGGGCGCCTTAGCAGCACTTTGCAGTTTGTGTGGACTATCTATCTGGTTTTTATTTGGAAAGCAAACTAAAGAAAATCTGTGGGCGGTCAGACTCCTTCCAGTGCGTTGCTCTCTTAAGCTGATTTCAGCATATTAAAGTTAATTGTTGTAAGTCATGAAGCTGAAAAATTATTTAAAGGGGAACAAAAAAGCGGCTACACTAAGGAAGCATGAGCTTGCTGGGGCTGTTTGGCTTTTTTTTCCATCTGACTAAGAGTTTGGTGAAAATTGCTCACTGTACTTCTTGGGCTTTTAAAAATTTAATTATTCCCAGGTTAGAGTCTGAAAACTAAAAGCAACAGAATTGTGAGGGAATATTATTTAGGAGGAAACTTTAAATAGCTTGTTACATGTTCTAGTGCTAAGCACTCTTCCACTGGGAGGATCTTTCTAGTGGGGTGTGTGTTAGCCTTGGTTGACATATGATTGTAGGCAGCATCTCCAGTACTGCTCGTGCTTCTAGAAAAATTCAGTAAGGTATTTATCGACACAGCTCCCATCATCTTTAATGTGAGTTGAGGGTGTCCTTTACATCAGAGCAGAAGACCTTATGTTTTGTTTGATTTTCTTAGGGGGTGGTTACTGATGCTTGTCTAGCTTATATTTTCAGAATCAGTGCTTGGTTTTGGTAATCTAGCATAGAAACATGCAATCACTTCAAAGTGGAAAAGCATTTTAGTTGCTTTAATGGTTAAAACAATAGTAAAAGATATTCTGAGTGTACATGTATGACAGCTGTATGAAGAATAAACATGTTTGCTGTAAATTCAAATGGGAATTAAAAGTAGTTTTCATTTAGTTGCACCTGTGATGTGATATTCTGGTGTTAGTAAGGACAAGAGAGCACTGTGAAACATTTCTGAGGGCTGCTCATGAGTGATCTGTAATGTGGTGAATTCCTGGTGTGTAGGACTCAACTTGCTGTTAGAAAATTAAAGGTTTCTGTTTGTGTGCCCTTAGGACAGAGAACTGGCTGGAGGCTGTTTAAGAGTAATGGTGTCATTATAGTTGTTTTCTTAGTTGTTCGTCGAAGGTAGATACTCGTAAAAATCTTCAGAAGAATTATAAGCTGAGGTTTACAATGAGTTGGATACAGAGAAGGAAGCTTGAGAATTGAACATTAAATCAAATCAAGCTCAATGCTCAGCTCTGCTAATAAACAGCTCTTATGGAGTAGTTGCACACAAACTTTTTTGGTAGCAGTCTTGTTTTAAGCATTTTAGCTGTCCCAGCTGATCATTCCAAATCCTTTGTCATATCTTCACTTCATGGTGACGGAAGTACTTTACAGTACTCAAGGAAACAAGACTGGAAAGCAGATCTCCTACAAAAAGTATTTTTATACATAGAAATAAAATACGGCCAGGCAGGTGTATGTGTGTGTATATGAAACCGATATTAGTCTTCTGATCTCAAAACATGTCAAAATTGCTGTAGGTAGGAAGCAGTCCTCAGATGGAAAGGCAAGATGGGAACTGCTTAAACTAGCACTAGTCATGAAATGAAAATATGTTATCATGGCCAGTGTGTGATTTTTAATTTTTTATTTTTTCCTCACCATCAGATATCCATCTTGATGTATTTTAGAAATGTGTGCTAGTGTGCCTCCACTGGGTTACCTGAATCAAACAAATTCAGTGTCCTGAGTGGATGGGAAGTGAGCAAATGGCATTCATATTCCCTTAGATCTCCTAAACCATCCAGCTGTCCAGGACAGATAGTTGGTGCAGATGTCTTACATGATCAGGATTTAAGGGAGTATCAAATTTGTGATTACTGTATTAATTATGTGTCATTTTATGTCACTGGGTAATTTGTGGTTTTATAAATGTGCTTGCTGTTCAGCCTGTATGTAAACATGTAGCCATGTGACATGTGGCAGAAACTCATGGAAAAATGTCATGGCCTTTCAGAATGGGCAGTTTCTCACATAACTAGGGACTTTTCTCCTTATTTACGAAGGAGACTTTTTTATCAGATTTTTCCCCAGAAAAAAAGTATCAAGATTAATCTTAATCTCTAGCAAATGGACCAGTACTCAGCTTTGTTGTCATGTTTATTTAATTACTTATGTACAAAGTAGGTATGCTCAAATACCATAGTGGTTATGTTGAATGTTGTGATTTCAGTTTAGGAAGTCTGAGCTTTGTTCAGTAAAGTGCAGCCATTCTTTTAAAGTATGGTCCCTTTCTTATATTATTATTTTTGTCTGTGTGCAAATTGTCCTGAAAGAACAGACATTTATATTGTGTCTTTGAGACAAGAGAAATGACTCCTCTTATCACTTTAATCTATTTTTGAATACTTTGAAGGCTAGTGTTTACCTGCATTGATGAAACGATCTTGCTTGGGATGCACTTTAAGGTAGCAGAAAGAGGATAAAAGGAAATGAGCTTGGTGAAGGCTAATACTGCTTTTTTGGCAAGCTGGTAATATAAACTGGAGGCCCAGCAATGTGTAAAAGATAGTATGTGCTGGGGGTTTTGGTACAAGTTGGTGAGCTTCAGATGGTGTGAGTCAGTCAGGTCATGATTTGGGCTTGTGAGCTACATGGGAAAAGTACTGAATAACCTTCATGCAACTGGGAAAAGATTAGATCATCTGGATAGGGAAGTGATGCCAGCCCAGAATTGGATGGTTATTGCCATTGCAGACACCTGTGTCAGTAACCAATTAGTTTACTGCTGGCAAACTCACTGTACCTGTGGTAAGTGTGCATGAAGTACTAGCATCATTGCTTACAACTGGAAGTATTCCTGATGTCCCTTAAATAAGAGCTCATTGTAGAGTGACACAGTTGCTGTCCTACACAGGGATCATTGTCTTTCATGTTGCTGCTGTTTGTTCCTTAGAAGCTGTGAATGACTGCTCACTCCTTCCAGGGTTTTGCTCAACCTCAGCAGAAGTTGATGAACTGGAGAGATCTTCCCTCTTTATAGCCTCTGTGAAGTTCTCAGTTCTGTCCTGACAGCAGATAACTCCCTATTTGACACTGAGTAGGCCATATTCCCTCTCTAATCTTTAATCTAGTTGCCATTTAAAATATTCTGCTCTTATCTAAATTTACACCAGAGGGCGGTCAGAGCTTTGATGTGATCCTGCTGGCAAGGGCTTGAGCTTGGCATCCATGCGTGCTGCTGATGGAGAAACAAGGCAAAATTCTCATCCAACCTAAACTGGATGTGCTGTTCGAGCATAGCTGAAGTGATGTTGCTTTTCAGCCCTTTATCTTATAGGGGAAGAAAGTCTTTCCAAGGGATTTACTGCTCTAGAATTGAAAAATGTACTTCCTCAACTGACAGGGAATAATGGAGATAGTGGCTTCACTGTATGTATAAATACCATTCTGTTAATGCTTTAGAACAGTGGTTGGCAAGGGATAGATTTGAAGAAAAACAATTTGGAGATAGCTTTATTACAGGTGTTTATTTCAAAGAATACTCAAAGGAGGATAGTACCTGATGAAGTGGTAGGAGCAGGGGCATGGCAGGATGAAGTATGTGGAGGAATGGCAAATCCCTTGTAATGGTTCTTTTAATGACAGTGTAGCACTTCAGTAAATAACGGTCACAGATAATGGACTTGAAACCATACCCTACCCTGTCCTGCTTCCCTTAAAACCTTCAGCCTTCCTTAAAACCTTCACCTTTAAAACATTTGTATATTCTAAGAAAGACTTTCTGTGATAATCTTGGGTGACTTTCAAATAGACTAAAACCTATACTTAGTAAAAGGCACTCAAAAAAGGGGGCCCCCAAACAACTGCACGTGACATTACAGTAAACTTCAGGGATGGCTGTTACTCAAATGCCAGTGAAATTAAACTGTGAACTGTTCAAAAAAGATAAATGTCTAGATTATATGGAAGATAATTACGTGTTACTTTTAGAGAGCTTGGAAAGCACTGTATGGTCACCTAAGGCAGCAATTCCATGTAAACTACAGCTGTATTAAATTGGGATCACTGCAGTTTTATGACAGCATAATTGTACCCCATTTTATATATTGGTAATCAGCTGATCTCTTTGAGTGGTTTGGAGACACTAAACTAGCAAAAATCCATTCACTTTTTTCTTTTTGTGTCTATTTATTTATTTATTTTTGCCTTAGTACCCTAATCCAGCTTGCTGAGATGAATGCCACTACTGGCACAAGGACAGGGCAGGAATGCCTGCTCAGGACAGGGAAACAATACAAGACAGATTAAGGTTAACTGTCAGGAAATCACAGCCATTGGAAAACAGCTGGTTAGAATTGCATTTGATACCAGTTAGGAAGGCAATTGTTGAAGGGGAAGGGGGAGGGCTTGTGATACAATTAGTGTGACTGGGAAATGCTCAAATATGTGCTGCCATTACACACCCTGGTCCACAGCCCAGTCAACTTCAGTTTAATGTCCTGGTGTTTCACAGTATACAAAGACATGGCAAACACCACAAATCAAGTTGATTTTACTTCAGCTTTCCCGCAAGTACTGCTAGATATGCTGAGGTTGGGCATTGGGCTCACACCAGGCTTTTCCAGTTAAAGGATATATTTTCTGGAAAAATATGATTTTTTTTTTGTTTGGGGATTTTTGTTTCCTTTTGATTACTAAGAGCAGTTAAATGATTGGTCAAAATCAAATGCAGAAGAAACAACACTTTATTGCTTTATGTGCCTGTAAATGTTTAGGACATCTAGAAATTGGTAATACTGGAATGGTGTTATGGTTACTAGACTTGGAATTGTAGACTCCAGTACTGGGTCTATTATTCTCAATTACTTCTTCCTGTTAAATGCTCTTTTAACTACCTGATTTTTATGAATCTGAAACAGCTCTTTACTTGAAGTTGACTTTTGACGCCTTTGTGTTTCTCTCATAATTTTTTTTTTTTTTCCCCCCATCCTAGACATTGGCCCAGTGACAATAACCACAGATCCTAAGAAATTTCAGTTTGAACTTAGGGAACTCTATGTTCAGGTGAGTAACCTGTTTGTTCTCTACATGTGTCTAGCAAAGGCCCTGTTTCCACCCTGTAATCTTTTCTTTAATATAGATGTTCTTACTATAATGTTTTGTCAGGATCTAGGCCATTTATATCCTTGATTTTACCTGCACAAACTGTCATTTTCCTATTCTCTGGTCACCTTAATTTATCATTATGATCAATAACTTTGCCTTAGTTTGCATCATTATATGGGGTCTCTGTTCAGTAACTCCAGAAAGAATAGTTAGATAATGCTAATATTTATTTTGCATTTTAGTTAGTCTTGCCACTTGTTCCAACACTTGTGAACTGTTTTACTGTGTTCTGGAACTCATTTCCTATGAAGACCCTTCATTAGCTTTAATTAACTAGTTTATGTACAAAATGACTCATCGAGGATTACTTAGGTACTGCCTTCACTGCCATGCATTACTCATCACTTACTAATTCAAAGGTACCAAGTTGACTTGGATATTCTTCTCTTATTCAAACCCTGTGAGTTATTTCCATAGCTGTGCTCAGGAGACAAGTGGCAGCTTTTGTACTAGTACACCGGCCTGTCTCACTTGTTGGATTTTATGTGTGTGAGAATGAGCCACAAATGACACCGGGATCAGGTGATGGAAAGAAGGGGATGTATCGTAATGGCATTATACTTAATGAAAGAAAACATTATCATAGAATCATAGAATAGTTAGGGTTGGAAAGGACCTTAAGATCATCTAGTTCCAATCCCCTGCCATGGGCAGG
>JASSUY010009245.1:7026-27872 GCA_032466535.1 Forpus xanthops | reverse complement strand
ATTGGATCTGAGGAAGAAATTCTTTACTGTAAGGGTGGTGAGGCACTGGAATGGGTTGCCCAAGGAAGTTGTGAATGTTCCATCACTGGCAGTGTTCAAGGCGGGGTTGGACGTGGCCTTGGGTGGCATGGTTTAGTGGGAGATATCCCTGCCTCTGGCAGGGGGGGTTGGAACTGAATGATCTGAAGGTCCTTTCCAAACCTAACTATTCTATGATTCTAAGGCATGCTTGGAAGCATTTTGATTGTACGCATGGTCTGAAATATCTCCAGCTATGCAGCTGTCTACTTAATGCAAGTCACAGGAAACACCTCACCTGTGTCCTCTCTGCTGAGCTCTCTGCACTGGGTCCCCACAGTATGAAGTCTAGGTCAAGTTCTTACTGTTCCGTTATCTAAAGGTCCTCCTGGAGCTCAGCACTGCTTGGTTGAGGTCATTTCCCATCTGCTTCTATGACTGTGACTGCTGCATACTACAAGAGCAATTAAATTGTCAGCTGGGAAGGGAGTGTGTAATTATAGGAAATGGGGCTGTCACAGGAGCTGGAACTAACCAAAACACGGTGATCCCAAAGATAGGACTGATTACGACACCAAGCATTTTCAGGGCTGGCCACAAAGCTTCCTTTGACTTTTATTTCCCCTAAGGAACTGTTGCAGTTGCTGCTTCTTAGTTTGAGTGTTGACAGCAGTATGCAGAAACTATATAATGCTTAGGATAAAAAAGGTGAATAAGTTATTAGAAACTGAGCAAGTACTTACATTAAATGTCTCAAAAGTAAGTAACTTATTTGGTGTGTCCTTTTTTTTTTATATTTTTTTTTATTCTTAGAAAAAAAATGCCTTTTTTTTCTTCTAATTCTGAACAGGGTGGTGGAGACTGTCCAGAGATGAGCATCGGGGCTATAAAGATCGCTCTAGAAATTTCTCTTCCTGGTTCTTTCATCTATGTATTTACTGATGCACGATCCAAAGATTATAGACTTACCCATGAAGTGCTTCAACTCATTCAACAGAAGCAATCACAGGTACAGGAGGTGTTTGCATTTTGGGCTGGTTCATATATTTAATGCCCTGTTTTCTTAATATTGATGGGTAAAACTTTTCTTATGTGAGACACGGTGAAATCTTTTTACAGAATAGGGATCTATTTATTTGTTTGTTTGTTTATATTTTTAATAGAGGATTAATGGATCTGGTTAAGAAAAACTTGAAGGAATATTCCTTTTAATACCATAAATTAACTAGGGAAGGGAAAATGTGGGCCCTGTCATTAAGGAAACTGGGAAACCTGGTTGGCTGGGATATGGAGAAGGCTGAGGTACTCAATGATGTTTTTGCCTTGGTCTTCACTGGCAAGAGTTCCAGCCGTACTGCCTAAGTTGCAGAAGGCAGAACTGCCCACTGTTGGAGATGAGTTTTGAGATCATCCAAGAAATCTGAGGATGTGCAAGCCCATGGAACCTGATGAGATGCATCTGCAGGTCCTGAGAGACTGATGGATGAAGTTGCCAAACCATTGTCCATCATGTTTGAGAAGTCATGGCAGACTTGTGAAGACCCCACTGATTGGAAAAGGGGAAACATGACCTCACTTTTAAAAATGGAAGAAAGCAAAACCCAGGATACTGCAATCCAGTCAGTTTTAACTCGGTGCCTGGCAGGGTCACAGAGAAGGTCCTATGAGAAATTGTGCTAAGGCTCATGGACAGTAAGGGAGTGATTGATGACAACCAATATGGCTTCACTAAGGGAAAATCATGCATGAACAGCAGGTTGTGGGATGTGATTCTCTCCCTCTACTCCACTCTCATGAAACCCCGCCTGGAGTACTGCTTCTAGCTTGGCACCCCCAGATATAAGCTGGATACAGACCTGCTAGAGTGAGTTGAGAGGAGGGCCACAAAGACAGGCTGAGAGCTGCGCTTGTTCAGTGCAGAGAAGAAAAGGCTTTCTGGAGATCTTGTAGCAGCCTTTCTATACCTAAAGGGAACCTACCAGAAATATGGACAGGGACATCTTATAAGAGGAAGTAGCAATAGGACAAGTTCTTCACTGTGAGGGTGGTGAGACACTGGCATAGGTTGTCCAGAGAAGTAGTGGCTGCCGCATCCCTGGAATTGTTCAAGGCCAGGTTGAATGGGGCTTTGAGTAACCCTTTCTAGTGCAAGATGTCCCTTCCTGTGCCGGGGGTTGGAACTAGATGATCTTTAAGGTCCCTTCCTACACAGACTGTTCTATGATTCTAAGTAGTGTAACCGAGCCTTCTACCTGTGTATTCTTGGTTAGCTTACCCCTTCCGTGTATGTTTTTATGGTGTTCTGAAATAAGTATTCTGTGAAGTGCAAGTACAGATAGTTGAGTATCATTCCTAAAGCAATTCTTGTCTGGTTTTCTTCCTTGCTCTTTTCTTCAGTAGTGAGTTCAATGTGACTGTCCTTCCTGCAAAGTAATATGAACGCATGCCAAGTGATACAAATCTTTTGTCATGCGTTAATGTTGTCTTTGCAATGTTTTCCTGAAGTTTGCATGATGTGCCAAATGATATTTTTGTTGTGGCTTGTTGTTTTGTTTTGTTTGTTTTTCAATGTAGGTAGTGTTTGTGCTGACTGGAGACTGTGATGACAGAGATCATATCGGCTACAAAGTCTATGAAGAAATTGCCTCAACAAGTTCTGGTCAAGTTTTTCACTTGGACAAAAAACAAGTTAATGAGGTAACTTTGCTTGAATTATTTAATATATAGAGAATATAAGACAGAGGATTATACTCTAAATCTTTAAATGACCTGATCATGGGTTAGGAAGCATAAAGGGAAATCCTATGTGTTCTGCCGTTGGTGTGTGGACTCTGATCCACCTTTCTCTTCCTTCTTTTTCTACCTATTATTTTGGGATATAATTCTGTGATTTTTATTTATGTTAGGGAAGTGTAAACTGCCATATCTGAACAGAACCTCACCGACTCTCCTCTGCCTATGCCAGAAAGCTTATAGGAGGACAACCTTTAGAATACGGAGCAGTTTTGTGCTCTGAGTAGTCCTGTGGCTTTACTGCTCTGAATAAGAGTGCAGTATTGCCTTTAAATGAGCATTTTCTTAGCAAGGAAAGGATTACTGAGTCTGGACAGAAGTGATCCTCACGTCATAGACAGATATGTGTGATCTAGCATGTTTCCACTGTTCGCAAAGTGACTGTGGTAACTTTTTAATTGAGGTTATTGTTTTAATACTTTTGACAGCTGTGCAGACCTACTGGTAATCCTGATAGCTGGCCTTGAATTACTATTTTCTTTGAAAACTCAGATGAATCTTAGAGGCAGAAATGAAATTTCAGTAGCGCATGAGAAAATATTTTGGAGAGAGATGTAATCACATGTTAGTTATCTGGGGATCTGGAATTGTTTAGAAGTGTTGTAAATATTTTTCCTTTGGCTTCCTGGTATAAGGCAATAACTAGATGAGATTTTTTTATTACAAAGTTACTTCAGTTTGTTCTTTTTAGTTTTTTTCCTGAAATTTGAACAATGAGAGATAAATTTGAACAAATGTTGGAGATAAATTGCAGTTTTCTACTGTTGTTGTCTAGTAATATTGAAGTTCTTATTGGAGATATTATAAGGTATTGGCAATGATGATCAAAAGAATGAACTTCCGTAAGGATTTATCCTTCAAAAGTTAGTCTGAGGAAAAGAAATTAATTGTTGGAACTATGTAGTTCCTGACCTGCATTTTGCTCTTATTTGTGTATGAAGGGCAAATCGTGTCTCTATGAGACTCAATGAAATCCCTTTTTACAGAAGGGATACTGTCAGTGGGAAATGCTCTTTGCCAGGACTGAAGTTTTAGAATAAAGTTTTTATTTGATTGCTCTAATTTTGTTTTCTGCTAGTGTTCAGAGGTGAAAGTGAGCAGAAAAAGCTACTTGGTGGTGGTAGACAGCATAATGTTCTTAAGTGTTGCTGCATGAACTGTGGTGTTGCTGCCTACCCCTGGCTTCTGAATTTCTTGGCGCTTTCCTGTCTCGAAAAATACCAGCTTCTGATTGAATGATTAGTCTGTCTTTGAGTGAGGTTTTAGTGCAGAGGGCTTCAGTAGCCACTTTCCCCTCCTGCCTGCCTCATTTTGTCATTTCCTTTGAGCAAATAATGAATTCCTCATCTGCAGGCTAGATGGCCAGTGGCCTGCACAGAGCCAGATACTGATAACAGGTGATGATAGCAGTAGGTGCTAATTCTTGCAGGGATTTTTGAGGGAAAGGGAAGAACACACTGTTCTATATAATTGTATGTTCTTTCAGTGGCCTGTAAGAGATTGCCTTGGTAAAAAACTCCTCTAAATCACTTTCAGAAGTTTTTTCACAATAACTGCTGAACAATTTGCATTAAAAACAAAACCAAAAGACTCTGAAATAATTTTAGTGATCACTGATTTTACATAAAGCTGTGTCTGGCTAAGGGACTGTGAAAATGAGTTGACTAAAACACTCTTCCCAAATAAGACCTTTGCTGCAGATTTCAGTTCTGGATCAGAAATCCTACTTTCAAGAAGCATCTGCATCAATGAGTGGATGAAAATGAACAGGAGATTTAGTAATCTGCATCAGCTGTTCATTCTATATCCTTCAGACAAGATTCAACAGAAATAAACCTTACCCTCCTTTTTACCTGATTAGTCAAAATGATGTGTAAAGAATGAAGTTTATGAATGCTAAAACATATTCACTGTTTTGGGCCTAGAGACAGCTAATGCTGAATTGTAAATTAGGAAAGATCTAAAAAGTCACTGACTGAATACCCTGCCAAACCGGTGTCTTGTTTTGTTAAAACATTCTTGATTGCTCTGACCTAAAAAAAAACCAAACAAAGCTATTTTTAGCATATAAAGTTTCAAACCAGTGCTTTCATCCTTTCCCTTTGTACTTAAAGTGGCAAATGAAGCAATATAAGCTACAAGGAACACAATAAAACAATCCTGATACTTATCCAATGCATGTGTTATCTAGAAGACTAAGCTTACTGCCTTGTTTTTATTTTCATTTCTGACAAAGATATTGTGATCTCAAATGCTACAATTAACTTGGTCACTATTACTGTCAATTGAGAAAGTTGTGTTGGGTTCGTTCCACCAAAGCATGTATATATGAAGATATAAGTATCTTCAAGTATTTGCTAAAGCTCTTCTAACAGTATGAGAGAAAGGTCATATTTTGACAAACTTGCTATGGTTTCTGTGCATTGGATTAATAAAATATTCTTAAAGTCCAAAACAGTAGTTTTGTTTTTGTTTTATAATCCTTTTAGATTTTGCCTTTATTTGGGGTATCAGGTGTACCACCATCTTCAGGGGTAATTCTATACTAAAAGACATAACAGGTATCTAATAGAGGCCAAATATGTTTTCATCATATTTGGTAACATCTGATTAATTATCTGATTCCAGGTCTGTAAGGGAAGAAGTGTATTTTGTAATTTGAGCCCTTAAAAGGAAAGGTTTATGTTCAAATTTTACTTTTCAAGTACTTTTAAAAACTTGAGAATGCTGCTGTACTTAAATACTGAGTGGTCTTTGCTTAATAGTTTTTCAAGCTGCTCTCTAATTTTGAGATTTTTTTTTTAATCTTATTGAATCAGTTCTAAGATTAATGTCATTCCATCCAAAAGAACTGTACCATTCTCATTTTTTTTTCTAGTGTCTTGGAAAGGTAGTTATACTTGTCTTAGCAAAGCATTTAAGTCCTGATCCTGAAAGGTGTTTTTTTTTAGAGTGAGATTTCCTTGCCTATGGTGAGGTTGCAGAGGATAAATTCTCCTGTTAGGAACGGAATCTATATTTTCATAACCATATACAATTTAATTGTATCTTTCCAGAAAGTACTAATTTTGACTTGATGTTATATGACACCACACTTACTTAGAATCCCTCATAACAGAGTATTGTAAGGAAATTCCCGTAAATAATTCTGATGCCTAAAGGTTTGAACTGATGCCATAACTGGTGTTAACGTGAACAGTGATCATCATCAGAGTATGAATTTGGTGCAGCTTAAAAACAGTGGAGATTAATTAGTCACTGGTGGTTCTCACCATGCCTCCAGGTGATTTTGATTGTTTGTGGTTAAAATGAGTCATTACTGTGTCTGATGAATTGTATGGATAAAGCTGGAAGTTCATGAGAACTGAAAGTGAATAGTACTTTTCCATTTCTTCTAGTACTGAAACATTTTATTTTTCTTATTCTAGCCTTCCTGCAGGAAGGGAAATTTTTCCCTAGGCTGCTTAAAAATACAGCTTTCTTACTGCTTTCTGAAATACATAGAAATGGATATTCCATATACAGAACATTGAGCTGAGAAGAATTGAGAGCATTGTGTTGACTTTGGTGGAAAAAGGGATTTTGCAGAGAGACTTGAAAGATGGATAGAACTGAAGGCATGGGGGGCAGGGAAGGGTTTTGAATAGGTAAGAAGCCTGGGAATGTGCTGATGTGAATGAAAGGAGATGGGGAGGGGACTGAAGACAGGATATAACAAGACTGGTAACAGAACATGTTAAAAAGAATGGTGCAAAAAGGTTATTCTTGAAAGGAAAGTGCAGAAGGTTAATGTCTGTAAGATTATGTGGATCTGAAATGGAATCCAGTATTCTTCACACTCATGAATGCTTTCCTGTGAATGCAAGTCTCTAAAACCCAATGAAAAAAACATTCTGTTTCTCCTGGCTGCTAGTTCTCACAGAGAATGGCAACTTGGGAGTTATGCTGACACAGCTTAGGTTAATGTTGGAGATCTGTAGTGTGTTATAACAGAGCGTATATTTGGATGATGCTACGTGAGGAAGCAATTTTCAACTTTGTTTCACTTTGTTAAAAACATAAAAGGCCGCTCCACTGTTTTACAAGAGTAATAGAAAAATAACAAAGCCAAAACCTCAAAATTGCACCTTTGAAAAAAGGTTTCTTGCCTTCTCTTCTCCCACTATCCCAAACAGTCAGTATTCATTTTCATAGGAAAATAAGGAATTGTTTCATGGGAGAGACAGATGAATGCTGCTTTGGATAGTACACTTATGCTTTGAAAATATGTAGTGTATGGTGAACGCCAAACAAGAAAGGAAAAGAAAATATTACAGATGCCCTTTCTCCATTTGTATGGACTTTAGGTTTTCTGAAAAAAAAAAAAAAGAGACTGTGATCATATGCATAAGGATTGGCATTAACAAACTGCAAAAGGATTTTGTAAAGACAGTTGAAAGGAGGCATGCTTAATCCTTATGTTTCCTAACTTTGAGGAGCTTGAGATCCAACATTAAAAGTATGCTTTCTTTATGATTTATTTTCATAGTATAACTTCCATATGCACTGAATCATATTTTCAGATGTGCATTTAAAGGCATTATTAAAATATTTTTCTCTTTGGATGGAAGAGAAAAATACAATAAGTGCATGTACTTACGCAGTGAAACAGTTAACTTCAAATCCTGTTGCTTTGACGGTTGGAGAAATATTCTTGAGACCCAGAATAAACAAATGGGAATAGAGACCATGCTCCATAGATTTTTCCAGGTTTCAGTATGTATTCCAAGAGATGACCTGACAGCAGGGCAGGTTGCTAGAACAGAATCTCTGGAGGAATGTTATAAATTATTTCTATGTTTGCCCTTCCCCCTCAAATAGTATTAATCAAGTCACATTTTGGCAGAACAACAAAGCTGCTGTTGTTTTGGGGGCTTTCTGTAAGGGTTCCAATGGCAAAAAAAAACCCAAACCAAACAATCTACTTCCAAACCAGCGTTACAACAGTATTGCAAACCTCTGAAAAATGACAGAGTTGGGAAATGGATCTCCCAGAGTTGCCTATTGAACTTTGGGGAAAAATTTAACTATACAAGCAAGTTACTGCCAGACTTAAGGCAGCTGGGTTATTCTGTTGCTTTGCATTTTTATTTCTGAAATTGAAAAACTCTTGGAAACTGAAGTCAGGTTCTACTCTGAATTTAAGACTTACTTGTTCTCAATAGCTTCTACTGCTATATACTCGGGTTCACACCAAAGGTGTTCTTGCTTTCTTTTTTTCTGAAATGACAGTTGCACAATGTAATTCTTCCCTGGGATGATGCATTTTATTTAAAAGGAATTTTAGCTAGGGTTTACAGCATTTGCTGTCATATTTAAGTACTTGGTTGTTTTATCTGTTCACATAACACTCCTGTGTGGTGTGGCTAACGTAACAACTTGGTACTTAGGCAAAGTAATGGCACAAACTAGAAATACAAGAATGAGGACAAAACCCTTGTCAACTTATTCTGTACAATTATAGGAACTGGAATGTCTAAAAATCATACTTTATATAACTAGATCAATATGTATGTATGCATAAATGTATATAAAAATACATTTCCATATGTCTGAGGTCAGTCATGGTTGGCATGATGTGTGCCTGAGAGCCCATGCATAAATCTTAGTGTTGGGTAGACTTCCCTCAAGATCTTGAGCCAGTCCCACTTGACTTACTGTGACTACAAAGTAAAACTATAAAACGAGAGTGTCTGCTCTTTAGGGCTTCATAGATTTCAAAAGCAAACTCTTACTTTTTTTTTTTTCAAAGTAATGAATGGTAGGAGTTACAGATGTAGGAGGTACTTCTTTTAGAATCTTGGCAGTGATTTGTTTTCATGTCCTCACCACTCAGCTGTTGGAATGGAATTAAAAAGATCAAACTCTCCATTGTATGCTGGGTGGGTAAGTTCAATCCACTAACCACCACCTCCTTTGGAAAAATCCATAACAACTAGTCTCTCTCATATTCCACTTTATGTGCCCAAAAAGGCAAGAAAAGATAATAGAATTAAGTGTGCGCCATTAATATTGAAAGATAATCAAAACCAGAAGAGCTTTATGATGTGCTTCAGGAGCATGCGTAGGTGTTATCATTCTGTAAGATGCACAGATGACAACCTGTTATCCTTGAAATTTGTTATACACCTGAGATGAAACGATGGCAATACTTCTCTTTTAATTTTACATTTATTCCATTAGGTAAATTATCAAACTGTAGTATGTGACCAAAAGGGTCTGCAAGGCTCTTGCATAGTGGAAAACTTTTCATTTATAACAAAAAACATCTTGATGAAGATTTAAAACAGAGAAGTTTTGACCTCAGTCTCTGCTCAGGACTCAGATTGGATCTTGGTAAATGTTCAAATATTTTTACATCCCCAGAATTTGTTTTCATTGCCTGCAAATTATCTAGTTCCAGCAGGGACCACAAAATAGTGTGTACTCACAGTTGAAAATTCCCTTAATTCAAACTCAGCTGGTTTAAATTGATCCAAAAATCCAAGACTGAGGTGTTTGTGGGTTTTTGTTGTCTGTTTTTTTTTTTTTTTAAACAGTTATTTTGAAGCCTTCTGAAAGCAGATGGATATTAAAAATACCCTCACCTTGACTAAAACAAGCCTGGTCACACAGTGAATCCTATGTTTAATTGTCTCAGCAAAGAAACCAAAACCTAGAGTTTGTTGCCTTCCACACCCAGAAATGGCTGATGTTTGTCACTGTGGAACATGCCCAAGAGGTGCTCACAGTTTGTGTTTTGAAGAAAGGTGGCCCAGCAGAAGTTGAAACCACTCTTTTTGTGCCAGATATGTTTCTTCTGTCCAAAGACTGGTAAATTTCCTTGAAATAATCAGAGTAGAATCACATTTGCAAGTATACTGGTTTGAGCAATGGATTTCTGAAGAGTTGGGGTGCAAGATAGGCTCTTCCTGATGCTATGTGAATTGGTGTTCATATTTTTGTGATAGTATTGTTTGAATTGACTTTATGGTTAACTGAAATGTCTTTATTGCCATTGATGGGGGAAAGGAATATATTGAATTCACTTCTCTCCCTTTAGTGAAAATTTGTTTTCTAATTTGAAAATGTTCTTTATTCTCCTGAAGTGCATTAGACTGCTGTGCATCATTAACTGTTGCCTGTGTTTTCAATTATAGGCAACACTTAAGCGGTTAATTAAAGCCTCGTATAATTAAGCTTTGAAATAAATGAGTGTTAGGAACAATTTCCATGGCTCAGCCATCCTGTCTTCCAAAAAGGATGTCTGGGGCTCAAATATATCTATTTTGGCAGCCTTTGTTTTTTTTTTCTTTTTTTAATTTGCTTGCTTGCTTTGAAATAAAGTGTTGCATCCTGATAAACTTTCCACTGCCTCCCATGTTTGTAGAAGTAACATGGTCCTGCAGATTGAGATGGACTATGCTGTGTGAAAGTGAGATTTGTTTTAAAGGAAGTCAATATGATGTAGTAGAGCAAGAGGTGTAATTGGAGGGAAAAAAACCCACAACAAATACACACAAAAGCTTTAGAGCTGAAAGGATCTATCAAAAATTCTTTTCCTGAAGTTGTATACTGTGGGGTTTTGGTGGCTGTGGTTTAAGACATCTTCCCCCTCTTTGGTGGGTTGTTTTCAATCCAGTTGCTTTTAATTGTTCTATGATTCTAATCATCTGCCTTGTAGCATGACCCCAGAGACAGATAAGTAGGGGCAGTGAACTTTAGAAAGGAGAATGAGCGGTTGCAAGGAGGAAAGAGAAAGGAATTATTTATGCTGGTTTCACCTCAGAAACAATTTCCATATTCCTGTGGAATGGTTTGTAAATTTTAGTAATGCTTACAGATTGATCTAGGTAGAATTGCATTTTCTTTCCATTGGTGTTTTCTAGCTTGTATTCACAGCGAAATAGTGGTTTTAATAGAAAACTAAACAAGTGACAAAGAATCTTTCATGAGGTTAAAGTATGGAAATTAACTAAGCTGCTGAAAGCTTAGACTTTCTAACTCTTTTCAAGTGTGAGTAGTAAGCACAGAACTAGTACGTGACTGCTGGAACGTGTGGGTTACCATCTCCACTTTGCCAACTGCTGTGGTTGGTGGTTGCTGCTTAGGAAGAGGCATATCAGATTGATGGTAGGGAGCTGGGGATGAGTTAGTGATTGCTAGAAGACCCCTAAAACTTGTCATGGGAGCTAGAACTGTTACCTGATTTTATCATTAAAACAAATGAACAAAACATCTGCAAACCAAAATGCCACAAAACAGAAAGTAATTTGGAAATAACAGATCAGTGTTTTTCTCCTGTCATATTTGGATTACACTGTCATTTTACCAAATTTTTAGCTTGTTGTATTAACCCTTCTGAGCTTATGAAAGGATTTTGTATATAATTACCAATGTGATTCCAATTCCTGTAATGATGCTTTACCTTGTGAGTTGATTTCATTAGGGAATGTAGCAATAGGACAAGGGGTAACAGGTTAAATCCAAAGCAGGGGAAGTTTAAATTGGATATGAGAAGAAGTTCTTTACTGGTAAGGGTGGTGAGGCATCGGCATGGGTTTCCCAGGGAAGTTGTGAATGCTTCATCCCTGGTGGTGTTCAACACCAGGTTGGACAGAGCCTTGGATGACATGGCTTAGTGTGAGGTGTCCCTGCCCATGGCAGAGGGGTTGGAACTGGATGATCTTAAAGTCCTTTTCAACCCTAACTATTCTATGATTCTACGATTTATTTTGCGTAAGTCTCTTGAAATGCCTTTCAGCTAGACTGGAAAATTCTTCCTTCTGAAAATTTGTATTTTACAATTAGTTTAAAAACTTACCCATGGAGTCAGGATTCTGGGATAAAATGGAAACTTTTCCATGTACTTAATACAAAAAAGTGTCCTACTCATTTCTGTATATGGTGAGTAGAACAGATTGACATTTCTTTTGGAAGAATTTTTGGAACCAAATGTATAATTTCTAAAGGTAAAACTTAAAATTGGCTGGATCTCCCTGAAGCCTGTTGCAGGCTCGTCTAAAGTAAACACAGTTCCTGAATAGCTGGTGTCACTAGCTGTTGCAGAAACCACATTTTTCTCATGGGCCATGTTACTTTGTGGATTTTGAGTTGTTAATAGTTAATTTTACTGTTACTTTTTTTTCTGTTTTTTTTTGAAAGCATGCCCAAGTATCTTGCTAGCTCTCATCCTTATGCAGAGGGGACACAGCTCCCTTGTTATATGATTAATGCTGTTTCACTTCACATTGTGCTGGGAGCATTCAGCGTGTCTCAGGTTAGACATTACTGATAGGGGAGGATAATAATTTATGAAAATGTTCCCCCACCATTTCAGATGCATTTTGAATGATCCCCTTCTCTTATTTAAACTTCTTTCACATTTGCAAAAAGGTTGCTGGGCATTCATACTATAACAAGTGCACTTTTATTTAAAACAGCTTAGAATCTAGTTTCTATCACAAAGCCGTCTTACACAGAAACATAGGGTATAACTCATGTTTTTAAATTGAGAAAGTATGCAAATTATGCCCAACAAGACAACAAAAAGGCTTTTCTGGTCTAGTGTGTTGAGTGGGGTCCTAGAACTAAGGACTTACTCTTAAACCTTCTATTGCTGACAGGTGACAGGTTAGTTTATTGCTGGTTTCCAAGTCTTGCACACTGATCAGTTGAACTGGTGTAATTGAACACTCCTTTAAAAGATGTGGTTAACTATTTTGACAGGCCAGGTATTTTTTGGGAGGACGTTGGGGTTTTTGATTGCAGTGGGCTAGTCTTCACTAGCACCTGAGCTCCCACTCAGCTGCTTGCTCACTCCCTTCAGCTAGGCAGGGTGAGAAAATAGGAGGAGTAGGTGGGAAACTTCTGGATCAAGAAAAGGCAGGGAAATAATTTACCTCACCACTGAGGGCAAAACAACCTTAAGGAAAATTAATTTGTTGCCAATTGAAATAGATATTTAATTACTCATTCAGGTAGTGGGATACAAACAAGTATGAAAACCTTTCACTCCCCTTTCCCAAGCTCAACTTCACTCCTTTGTTTTCTCTTGAAAAAGGTGATGTAGACCTCTGGTTTTCCTCCCTTTCCTCTCCCCCTTCTCCTCTTCCTCCCTTGATAATCATTGACTGAAATGTTTAAAGTTAAGGACTATAATTCTGTAAGGCACACATTGTTCCCCTATACTCTGACCTGCATGATGTACCTAATAGTAATTAGTACTAGGTGTTGGGGGGCATGGGGTGGAAATTGGAAAAGTACATGGATGGAAATTAGTACATATGAATAACTGAACTTTCCTTCTTTCTTCAGGTAATTAGAAGTTGGTGACAACAAAAATGCATAGATTTGTACCCCCAGTTCCATTTTAAAAGTGTAAACTTGGGTGTTGTGTAGAGATGTATCCAGGTCTATATCTATATTCCTTTAAACATCGTGCTGATTGTGACTTCGAGTAGTAACTTCTATTAAAAGATACATTACTACTGTGTTTCTCAGGTTGATGTGGTAGCTGCATGTCATATGACAGTAGGATCATAGGTGGAAGTAGTGATGTTCTGCTGTAACCTAAGTTAACATGGAATCTCTAGAAGACAGTAGAGACAGTGTTTCAGCAGAAAATATTTCAACAGCAAATACTGTTGGTGGCATAATAATAACTGTTGTTTTTTTTTTTTCTTCTAGGTATTAAAATGGGTTGAAGAAGCCGTTCAAGCCTCCAAAGTGCATCTCTTGTCTACAGACCATTTGACAATGGCTGTAAATACTTGGAAGATCCCTTTTGATCCAAGTCTGAAAGAAGTTACAGTGTCCTTGAGTGGTCCTTCACCAGCAATTGAGATTCAAGATCCATTAGGTGAAGTAGTTTATACCTTCTTTTGTAATAACAAAAAGAAGTGAATGAAAAAAAAACAGATTACTAGTGCCTCCAGTAGGGAAACATTCTAAAACATTTTCACATTCTGAAAACCAGTATCAATGTTTTAGAATCATAGAGTCATAGAATAGTTAGGGTTGGAAAGGACCTCAAGATCATCTAGTTCCAAACCCCTCTGCCATGGCCAGGGACACCTCACACTAAGCCATGTCACCCAAGGCTATGTCCAACCCAGCCTTGAACACCACCAGCAAGGGAGCATTCACAACTTCCCAGGCCAACCCATTCCAGTGCCTCAACACCCTTGCAGTAAAGAATTTCTTCCTCAGATCCAATCTAAGCTTCCCCTGTTTAAGTTTGAACCTGTTACCCCTTGTCCTCTCACTACAGTGCCTAATGAAGGACATTTCAATTTGTATTTTATTTTTAAAATACAGAATCTTTTGATATTTGCACTACTCACACTTCAGTTGATCCAACAGTTCTAAATCTGACTTTGAGAACCTCCCTGTTCTGACCACTTCATTTCAGCTACATCTACTTTCTCACTGTTTGTCCTTGTACTCCAAATTTCTGGACACTTTTGTTTTTCATGTATTTATGTAGTCACTGAACCATCATTTCAGGGTTATACACCATTGTGTTTTTTTTTTTTCTCTCAAAGGTTTTATTCCTGGATTAGTGGGAGATAAACTAGTTCTCCATGGTTTTTCACTCCATATTTTGTCTTTTAACATCTGCTGTTTGAGCCCTAGGTTGTCAGTTAGGAGGTGATTTAGTGGGAGGTGTCCCTGCCCATGGCAGGGGGTTTGGAACTAGATGATCTTGAGGTCCTTTCCAACCCTAACTATTCTATGATTCTATGATGGTTTTATTTTATGGGGTGAAAGGTAAACTGAGCTTCTTTGAACCCTGAGAGTGTTCAGAATCAAACCCTGTCTTGTGTCCGTCTCTGGCTGAACCATGTGTGAGAATGCAATGGCAGAATTGGGTATTAATTTGTAATTGAAGGCATTTTTTTAACAAATCTACTGTTTGTTTTTTATGTTGATGCTTTAGGAACCAGGAACTGGAAATAAATTCAGATCATACTTTATATTCTCTGAATGGCTGTCAGCTAAGTTTATAGCTTAAGTTTTGGTATCTGTGAAATATTTTATGCATTAAATGAGTTCCCATGATCTGCCCTCCACTGAGGCATTCTTGTTTGTTTTCAGGAAAAAAATTTGCTTATGCTGTGTCTCTTCAAACCATGATAATGCACAATCATTTGTGCAACTGTCAAGCTTAGCTGAAGTTGACTGAACTGTATGTTTTCCTTAGCTGAAGTTGACACCCTGTCTGTATGTTTTCCTTTCCTATTGGTCAGCTCCATGCACATAAGTCCACATAGTTTCGCTGAAGTTAGTTGAGGCATATCTAAAAAGGCCTTAAAAGTGGATGACAGGATATCACATTCTCAACTTCATCTTTCCCTTTGGTGCTGATAGTACTTCATAGTTAGCCTTGAGGGAGAAAAATGCTTCTATAAAGAACCAGTTCCTGCACACAACTATATTTGTATGTACAGGTTTACATATAAAGTGTGGTGTAGTATGAAAATTTATACACTATTAGATGTCTAACAGGCTGCTAATTCCCTGTGAATATCTTGCATGTGTTCCTACCTTTAGTCACAGGCTTACGTCCCACTGCCAGGGGAGCCTGGTTTGTCAGTATTTTTACCGTGGAAAGTATCTTGCTTGAAGTAAGCCTAAAAGGTCAAAGAGTAAGTGGGCTGGCTGTTAGGTTACAGTAAGTCTAAGATATCCTTCAGGGGAGTTTGTTTCTCTGCTGCCTTCTTTCATTGGAATTGGAGTATTTTCTGTGAATAAGACAAGTTATTTTTCTTACAGCTGGGTTTCCCACAGCTCTGTGTTGCTGCAGGCTGTATCGGTTTTAGCAAGTGAATGAAAAG
This sequence comes from Forpus xanthops, assembly GCA_032466535.1. Taxonomy (NCBI): domain Eukaryota; kingdom Metazoa; phylum Chordata; class Aves; order Psittaciformes; family Psittacidae; genus Forpus; species Forpus xanthops. Next base: position 12,204 of record JASSUY010009245.1, on the reverse strand, counting down.
AGTGAAAATAAATGAGCATTTTTAGTATTTTAGCAAGGTATTACAGGGAATTTTGACTGTTGTAAATTGTCTTTCATTGCTAAGTAGTAAGTCAAGTTATCAAAAATGCATCAGTACAGAGCAATAATACTGTAGTTACTCCCTGTTTTTTTTTTTAGGCAAGGAGATCAGTAAAGGATCAGGACTGAATGAATTGCTAAATATCCACAACTCTGCAAAAGTAGTAAATGTCAAAGATCCAGAGCCTGGAACATGGACAATTAAGGTAAAATTATTGCAGAAATCATGTATAACTTGTTTGATAGCTTGAAAGAGGTTGTATACTGTTTGACTGCATTTAACGTAGATATTCATTGATAAGTCTGTTTTATAATAAATATCCTTTCTGACCTATATGTTGTGGCTTGCTTAGAAGGCAGTAATACACAACACTTATCAACACAGTAACATATGAGATGTTGCTATCTTACATCAAAATCTTAGGCCATTCTTTCCTTTGGATGGCAAGAAGATGAAGCGAGTGCCAAAATTCTGGTCGGGTCTTTTCTGTGTGTTACATGTTTGGAAGATGAGTAGAAGAAGATGATGTGTAGTTTGCAGGCCAGAGATCACATTAGCAGGTTCTCAAAGTCAATAAACATGCATTTAATTTGAAATCTTTCTCAGTAAATTATTAAAATACCGCAGTATGGTAAATAAATTTGTTCATCTGAGAGCTATCCTAGCACATAGAGTTGCAGAATGGACCCTAAAGGAATTTGAAATGTTAAGAAGTTAAGATCAAAATGATCAACGTTTATGCCCAACAAGAAAGAACCATGAACTCTGCTGAAATGGTCTTGAAACTGTTAACTGACTTAATATGACCCCTAGATTAAGCTCCCTATGTGGAAAGTTGCTACTCCTACAACAGAATGTAAGAAAGTTCCTTGAGTTTTGCTGAAGGATCTTTACACTGGTCACGATTAATATGTACTGAAAGAGATGAAGAGCAGTCATACCTGCTGGTTGTGACAGTTGTAGCAATCAACCAGCTCCTGGTTAATGATAGATTAACATACTTGCTTCTGAAATGAAAGAACAAAATATCTTAGTGATGAAAGGGCCACTTGGAACTATGGTTCTAGAGGATCTTCTCTGCGTGGCAGTGCTAGTTTAAATGTTTGCTGTTGGCTACAAGTGAGTGCTGTATCATGGTTGTGAGGCATGTGGTGAAAATGTGTGAAGGCAATAACCTCCAAAAGCGCTTATGACCTGCTGCTACACAAAAGAGCATGGGGTTATGAGCTGAAGCCAGTGTAGTTAATAACTTTGCCATTCATAGATCAGTAAATGTATGTATAAAATAGGTATAAGTCAGGAACAGAAAGTGGATTGTTTAGACTACCCTTAACCCTAATTTAGCAGAGATTCAAGTTAACACACTTTAGCAGGCCAAAAACTTGCATACCTGAAACCATAATAAGAAAAAGGGATGAGCAAGAGCACTCTTATTATAATGTAGTAAATTCTGAGGCACCTTAAAATCTGTGCAAGGCTTAACTGTTTATGTAGAAATCACACGTTTAAACTATATTTTGTGGACAAATTATCTTCAAACAAATGCATTTGAATCTGTACCTTGAGCTGGTTTGCAGGGAGCAGCATGTTGTGGCACAAGTGCTTAGGGTGGGGGAGAGGAAGGAATGCATGATGAACTACAAGTTTTCATGTAATCTTTTCAGCTCTTCTGTGACTGAGACCTAAACTGGCTCACGCTTTGTCTTATTGCTATATACTTTTCTATGTATGTAAAGCAGCATGATCCCAGCTTTCCTAAATTGATGTGGAAAAATATCATACTGGTATAGGTCCCTTCCAACTGTGCTATTCTATTCTAGAGATGTAAATACTATAGTGTCATTTTTGAGGAGGAAGTCAACTGTGTAAGGTACCTTTATAGCCACATTCACAATGAGGTATACTAAATGGATACATGCTGCATATGGCTGTGTCCATGACATAAGCACAGAGGGAATTTAAAAATTATTATTAATTCAAATACAGCACTGTAGGGACCTATTGGTACTGTTGCAGAACTGGAGCTAGAATGCATGTTGAACACAGCAACTCTATGGAGAATTGTTTGGATATCTGACAATGCTTCTATGACCAGAAATGCTGAAAAACTTGGTACAGAGGTAGCCTGGTGGTCTAACCACATTGGGAGCTGAGACAACTTTTCCTACAGTCAATTCCTTAGTATTCAGCTGTGTAGGTTGTTGGCGTCCTTCAGGTTAAGCATGCAAGCCAGCAAACATTCAGTGCCCTGCAGTGCAGCGAAACAGAGTGCAGAAAAATCAAAAGCCCACTGCAATCTCTCTCTGGCCCTGCATGGCTGTTGCTAAGCCAAGACCTTTTCGGATGTGAGCTGAGCAATGTGAAACTACTTGTGTATGCCTGTGCTGCGTTGCCACATTTCTGGATTCCAGTAATTGCTGGAAAAGGAGGTTGTCAGTCTTTTAGGCTCAATGTGCAATATCTTTCAGTGCTAATAAGGTCTTCAAAAACTGAGCCTGGCACTCATCGTGGTGCAAACTGCCAAGTGGCTCAGCTGGAATCAGGCCAGCATGCTCAGCTAGATGCAAACCAATCCTGGCCAAAGCATCAGGCTGCACCTGAGGTGAGGGCCTTTACTTTTTTTGGTTTTGTTCTTCTAAAATCAGCATAATGATGTCTTCAATTCTGTGGAGAATAAAGCATTCAAATGTAAGCATTTTGAGTTAAAAGAATAAAAAAACCAACAGTATGGAAAATAGTTGAAATATTGCCATTACTATAACTTCTATGAGTAAACCAGGTCTTAATTAGGTTTGTGCAAAGAGCTTATATAGGAATTTGTCACTGAAAGTGCAAGAAGTTATCATTCTAGTATGCTAACAAATCATGGTGAGCTAAACAGCATTAGCCACTGCTAAATCAACTGGAGAATTATAAATCCAAGAAGATTCCACCATAATCCACAGGCAAGTGTTAGTGTTATTTCAATGCCCAGTTAATTCTTTAAATCATAGCTTTGAGTAACATAAAATGCATAGTACGCAGTCCAGTTGCCTCCTGTGCTGCAGAACCTCTAGTTGCCTTGAGGATATTAGAGTTACGAGGACAACAAATATGGGCATTTATTTTATATCAAAGTTTTCCTTCCACATCTGCTTCATTACGGATTTTTCTGAGGTGAAAGGCTAGCCAAATAGAAGCAAATAGAGGTTGTGTTAATCAGGTAGACATCAGTTTGTCATACTGTCTAAATGGCTGTTCCTAGAAAGCTAGTTACAAGAAACAACTGTTTAATATTCATATGCTGCTGTAACAGAAGTGGCTACTAAACTGAAGAAATTGTGCATTTGAGAATGGATCAGCTAATACTCTTTAGATAGATAAAGCTCAGTGGAATTATTTCATTTTAATACTGATTTTCTTTCACATTGCAAATATTGTGTGCTGAATCACCTCCCTGAATAAAAAAAAATCTGTGTAGGTTCTAATGCAGATCTGATCTTGGAATAATATGGCTTAGATGTCACTCTTCATAGCCTCTTCATTCTTACTACACTTTCCCCCTCACACCCCCCACTCCCCTTCCCACCCCCCCTTTGAAATTGTCCATGGTTTTGTTATTGTTGAGTCTTTAAAAGTCTAACCCCATGCTCAGTGCAGCACAGAAGTGGTGGGCTTTTTTTGTGGTGGTGGTTGTGTTTGTTTTGGCTTCTTCCCTCCCCGCCACTCTAAGGATCCCTGGGCACTCTTGGTAAGTAGCAGCTGTCCTTTTTCTTTCTCACCACAGAATGATAGAAAGTAACATAAAGATAAATCAAAATAATTGTAAGACTGAGGACTTGCATAAAAGCAACTGTACCCTCAAACAACATAAAGATCAAACAACATAAAAACTAAGCCTTCTCAAGAGTGGGTGGACAGGTGGGGGTTGTGATTATCCCCCCTGCCACTCCACCATTAAATCAGAATGATGACCTGGAGGTGGAGAGTAGAGATGAGAAGTACTTATGTATGCTGTACTTTCCAGTTGAGATCTTGGCTGAGAAAGGAATGAATAATTAATATACAGTATTGATTGAGGTTGGTCTCTGCCACTTTTTTCAAGAAATGCAGTGCCTATGATGTCTGCACATGCCTCATGGGTGAAAATAGTTTTGTGTATGCTTAGAAAGGGAGCTTACTAATAAATGAAAAGGGAAGATAAATTATTGTAGTACTGGGAATAAATTATTTATATGTATTATCAGCAAAAATTTTGGAGTAATTTTTCCGTTGACTGGTGTTTCACTTACTGTTTTGTAGTACACTTCATAATGGTCAAAATCCTAATTTCTATGCAGTCTCCCGTTACAGTGGCAGGCATGTGACAAGTGGTTGTTGCTCTTGTGTATTTGTGGTGTGATTTATCTCTGAGACAAATTGCATCTTTTTGCTGATGCTACAATTGTAGGGTCCAATATCTTAAAGTAAAACTTTATTAAAGGCATTTTTACTTACAACTTTTGACATAAGCCTCCTTTCTATCTTTTAAAAAAAAAAAATGAAAGCTGAAGTCTAGCTTCTGAACTCAGTGGATGAATCAGAAACTCTGCAACTCCTGAAATGCTGATTTATGCACATGGTCTTTCAATCTGTTGCTTTTTCAGACCTCGAGCAGTGGAAGGCACTCTGTTCGGATCACAGGTCTCAGCACTATTGACTTTCGAGCTGGGTTTTCTAGAAAGCCAACATTAGACTTCAAAAAAACCTCCAGCAGGCCAGTGCAAGGTTTGTTTCCATTTTAGTCCACTGTAAACAATATTCATTTTTGGGCCTACAGGGTGAAGTAGAACTCTGTGATGCTCTCTCTGATGAAATTTAAGTCTGGGGCTGCTGTTGGTTCTTGGTACTTGACTATGACAGCACAGCAAGCATTCCTGTTTTATCATAGAATCACAGAACAGTTAGGGTTGGAAAGGACCTTAAGATCATCTAGTTCCAGCCCCTCTGCCATGGCCAGGGACACCTCACACTAAACCATGCCACCCAAGGCTATGTCCAACCTGGCCTTGAACACCACCACTGATGGAGCATTCACAACTTCCCTGGCCAACCCATTCCAGTGCCTCACCACCCTTACAGTAAAGAATTTCTTCCTCA
>JASSUY010009244.1:0-11245 GCA_032466535.1 Forpus xanthops | reverse complement strand
AGGTTGGACACAGGGGCTTGGAGCAAGCTGCTCTAGTGGAAGGTGTCCCTGCCTGTGGCAGGGGTTGGAACTGGATGGGCTTTAAGCTCCCTTCAACCTCAACCACTCTGGGATTCTATAATTCTGTGATCTGATTTAGGACTGAGTTTCATTCCCCTACATGGTTGTGATGCGCTGCAGCACAAGGCACGGGCGCACACACACACACACAGATATATATGTCTATACCTCAGGACCAGCATGAGGCAGGCTTTCACTTACGCATCTGAGATCTTCCTGGAATTAACTCACCTGGAGCACTCTCTGCTCGGGGCTGAGCTGCTGCAGGTCCTGCAGGTGGGTTTTCCGCAGTGGGTTCCTGCCCAGGGCAGTGTCGGGATCACTGGATGTGGGCACCTTCCTGCAGGGCTCGTGGTCAGCGGCCGGGGGGGTGCTGTACGCCCGTCTCTTGGAGGAAGCCTTCACATCCATTCCTGCATGTGGGAGAGAGGATCAGCTCCATCCTGCTCGGCTCATGGTCCAACCCCATGGTCCTCTCGAGTCAGGGAGCCACACTCATCCCTGAATGGCTTTAAGCAAAGCAATGAAACCACCAAAGGAAATAAGAGCCTGCATTAAGATACCTGGGACGTGAGGAGAGCAGGTTGGGGAGGTTCTGTCTGAGCAGTTTTCAGCCAGAACAAACCTCCCTGCATCTCCCCAAACCTCCCTGGAGAAGACAAAGGGTTTACTAATGCAATTTAATTAGTGCAGACGTTCTCCTGTCAGAGCAAGGGAAATATTTCACTTGGAAAGACAGGAATACTCATTGCCTTTGACAAGGCTGAGGAGATGCACAGCACAGATTCTCCTTGGATAAAAAGGGAGAACATCCCATGAGTAACAGGTTTCCTTGTCTCTGGGGTACAATCAGCCACTTTGCACCACACAAGCACTGGCCAAACTGTGACAGTGAGAGGTGATGCTCTGGGGACAGAGCTTTGGATCCTGTCCTGGTTTGGGCTGGGATAGAGTATATTTTCTGCCAAACGGCTGGTACCATGCTGAGTTCTGGCTCTAGACTGAAAACAATGGATCATTCTCCCTCTTTTCTGACTGCAACATCAGGGCCTGCAGGGAAGCGACTGCTCTAGATGGGCATCTGCTCACTCCTTTCCTCTGCACACAGGAGGGCAGCTTGCGAAGCTTGGCCAAATTACATGGCCAAAGCATGAGCTGTTTTGAAGCCTTGCAGGGAAGCCAGCTCTCCAGAGCTTCCTTTGATTTCCTGACAGGTTTGGATAAAACATCCAGAGCAAACAGGCTCAAGCCTCAGGAGATCTGTCATCTCTCCCGCAAAGATTCTGTCTCTTTGCAGAGATACAGCCAAGCAAATTGGCAGAGCAGAGACAGAAGCTTGATTGGGAAGACAGGGGCATCACACCCACACTTGTACCAGAGTCCGTGTCCGATTCTCCCCCGGGCTGTCTGCCCACCACCAGGTGATCAGGGCAGCAGCCTTCCGAGTCTCTGGAGTGATTCCAGCCCTCCATTCCTGCTCCCTCCTCCTGGGAATGGAAGAAAACAGAGCTGCCCGACTCCTGGGAGCGCATCATGCTGTACCGCCGCCTCTTGTCCTGCGGGGAAGCAGAGAGAGGGAATAGGTCCTACCACTGTGTCCATCAGATGAGAGGAGCACAAGCACTTGGATACAAGTTCCTATTTCTCCCCAGCGTCTCACCCATCATCTCTCATGAGGACAGAAGGAGGGTGTCAATGCTGTGACACCCACTTATGTATGTTCACACCAACACCCCTGCTCCCAGTACAGCCCCGCTCCATGCAGTGAGGACTCACGGATCTGGGGTTGGAGATGTACAAGGAGGTGTCGCAGACGATGCCATATCCAACCAGGCGGTCCCCAGGGAAGAGGCAGCTGGTGCTGATGGGGGAAACCAAGACCTCGGTGCTCTCAGGGAAGACCCATTCCACAGACACATCACTCAGGACCGGTGCCATCGCCTTCTTCAGAGACTTGATCATCTGGAGCAGGAAGCAGAGGGGAGCGGTTACACCACAACTGGGTGTTACGTGTGCCATGGTGCACGCACCGTGCGCCGTAGGGAAGGGGAGAGCTTCCCCAGGCAAAACACACCAGCTGATTCCTTCCCCTGACCTTAGGTGGGAGCTTGCTCTGCACCCATCCTATCCCCTTGGCATGGTTATACTGAGGGCAGCAGAGCAGATATGGATAGAGCACAGCGCTGACCTCACACCACATGTTGCCCAGCTCAGAGCAAGGGGGGAGCCTGTGGCCAAAGGCATCTTGCTCAGGTGAAGGCAGCATCTCCTGCTCCCCCCGCAGCCAGGAAGCACTGTGGAGCTCCAGTTGTCTGAGCTCCAAGCCCTGATCCTCACATACCAACTGACAGCACTGTTATTTTTGGTACCTTTCTGGCTGGAAATGAGCGATGCTCTGTCACTTACACATGCGGAGAAGACCAACATCCATGGACTAACCTAATAGGGAGCCATCTACAAGGGCTTCTGTGCACACCAGGAGAACAGAATACCAGATATGAGGCAGAACAGCTCCACTATTCTCTATTGTTCCCTGCTTTTGCACAGGCTCAGGAAGACACACCAGGCTGTGTTTTATAAGGCCATTAATTGATGCCTCAGACTGCTGAAGGCAGAGCCTGCAAAGCTCTTTATTAATAGCTCTGTAAAAAAACCTCTCCCTTCACTGTCTTTGCTTTTAATTTACATCAGCAACGCTGATGCCGTTCTGTGTCAGGAGGTTTTTGTGTGCTCGAGGTTCCCGCAGAGGGGTGGACTGCTGAACTCCATCTTTGGAGATCAAGAAGGCAGAAGCCAGCTTTTTAAGAGCTAAAGACCCAATTGTCTGTGGGTTTGGGCACCTGGCAGACGATGGGCCAGGCATCGCGGCAGACAGAGCCTGTCTCAGACCTCTATTTGAGGCACATCAGTTTACTCCATGGGGAGAGAGGGAACGAAGAGGCGCCCCCCTGATTGCTTTGAAGTTGTCTTAATAGCAACGCGTTCCTCTCCCTCCAGCCCTTCTCGCCAGAGCAGCACCGGGGCTAAGCCTGGCTTCACAGCTAATTGGCTGCTCGGACCTGGTCCCTCTGTCCTCGCCGGTGCCGGAGGCAGCAGCTCCTTTGATGCCGTTTCGCAGCCATCGCTTCTCCCCGCCGCTGGCGGTGGGCGCTGCTGCCGCTGCCAGATGGGGATGGAGCTGCTCCCGCATCCCCTCCCGCGCCCACCTGCAGCCGAGCGGGAAGGCAGCGCCGGGATGATGGGAGCAGGACCCGCAGCCTCCCCCGCGGCACCGGGCACCCCAAGACCTAGCGGGGGGCTGTCCTACCTTAGGCTGCAGCCTCTCGCCCTCCACCAAGAACTCGGCGCTGCCCCTGGACACGGCCGCCAGGCCCAGGACCAACCTCCTGCAGGCACCGGGCCCCACGGCGAAGCTGTAGCACCTGCACAGGGAGATGGAGCATCAGCACCCAGGGACAAGTGACTCCAGCCACGGCCCTCGCTGCTCCGCCACCCCCTGCCCCGGCTTCACCCCACTGCAGGACCCCGAGCCCTCCCCTCCTCTGCAGACACAAACAAGGTGCTTTGTTGCCGGTTCAGCTCTTCCCTTGCTGACTGACGGTGGTCAACGGGCACTAAAGCCCCAGTGATGGTCTCTGCTCGCAGTCAAAACCAAGGAAGGAGGAACCAAGCGAAGCTGCTCCCCCAGCTCCCAGCTCCATGATTCAGGGTTGAAGGCTGCGAGCCCAGAGCTGAGGTGAAGCCCAGGCAGGGAGCGCAGGAGTGAGCAGTGTCTGGTGGGGATGGATACAGGAGCGATGGGGATGTGGGGATGCAGCACTCAGCCAGGGCAGTGGGTAGCTGAGGAAGAAACCACCTTCAGCAGCAAACTGCATCCACGCCAGGGACTTTTCTCATCCCCAGCTGCAGATCTTAGCTCAGCCTCACACCCCTCTTAGATGAGGTTCCAACCTCCTTTTGAGACAGGGATCTGCTGGGTGCTGCCTTCCAGGGACACTGCATTCAGCCCACCACCACCACCCTACAAGAGCGAGGGGTGGGCTGCCCTATATAGCTTGGCAGCAGTTAGACCCCCATATAAGAACCCCCTCACAGAGCATCTTCCCTGACAAACCCAAAGTCCGAGGGATCAAAGGGGAATGAGGTTTTCCTACATTTTCCTGGTGTTTTGTGCCCCTTAAAGAGGCAGAGAAAGCAGAGCAGCCGTCAGCAGGGCTGGGAGCTCGATGCGCAAATTAGTTGCTTTTTACATCGCCGTCTTTCAGCACATTCAATTCTGCACAGCCCCATCCTGGAAGCAGCTGGGGCCAGACCCAGATGTGCTTTAAAAATCCTAAAGCCCCACCACGGCGAGGAAGCTCGTTCATGTGTCAATCTCTCCTAGCAGGAAGCATCAGTCAAGAGCCTGTGAAGTTGTCAGCCCAATTATCCTGCTTTTGATTGTTTCAAAAGCATCTGAACTTCTGGGATCTGTTCCAAACCCTTTGAGGTTCTCCCATGGTTCATACCAGCAATCTCTCCTGCCTCTGTCTCTGAAGTGGGGATGTCTGTGAGATGGGTGAAGCACATCCCTACCATACCAGGCTTTTGCCCCTTTTGCCCTCCTGCCCTCCATACCTGGTGGAGCAGGAGTGGTTTCGCAGCAGCTCCAGGACCTTCCCTGTGTTGCTGATGACCCCATTTGTCACTAGGAAGAGCAGGCGGGGATGGCCCCTGTGGATGGGCTGCCGAACGACCCACTTCAAGGGGGATAAGATGTTGGTGCTACCCATATCAGCCCGGATCCTCTTGATGCTCTCACAGGCAATGGCCAGGCTCTCCTGCCCAAGGGAGCAGCAGAATCATCAGCCTCTGCACCAGAGCACCAAGGAATCGTGGCTGCCCCTTCACCCACCTCACAGTAAGCCTGACTGGCAGGAAAGAGGGTCTTGAAGGTGGATCCAAACCCAATGACATTGAAGAGACACGCTGGCATCAGGCTCTTGAGAACGACCAACAATGCATCCTGCGGGGTGGAAAGCAAAGCAGATACCGGGCACACTGAGTCTCTCCTTGCCTGCACTGGCTCCACCAGTCAAAGCTCTGCCCATGCCCATCACACCTTATTCCCACTTGCATTTAGCTGTGGGCATTTAGTATTAAACCAACTGCTCCTTTTACACACCTCGCACCAAGAAATCACTGCGCTCTACTCTGTTCTTTCCAAAGCTCCTTAATATTTGGGTCCAAAGCAGTGGGGAAAATGGGGAACCTTCAAAAACCACACACAAAAAGGAGCTGAACAAATCTTTCTGTTTGTTTCTAACTGATGGGCTCTGTGCTCACAACACAGTGCTGCAGCATGGAGCTGGTGGGTGAGAAGCAGAGTGTGAAATTGAGAAGTGTGACACGCAATGCATTTCAATGTCCAAACTTGCAGAAAATAAACAAACAGCTTAAAGTCACACAAAAGGAAAAGCCTCCCCCATCCCCAATTCTCTTGTATTCATAGCTGCCATCAATTAAAATAACTGGGAGAGACAGTTTTTAGCTCTTTTCTTTACCAGAGGTGGTTATCTAACATGCCTATTCCTGGTCTTTACATAAGGGAAGAGCAATTTAAATTGTCTCAGGCATCTGTGATGGCCATGGACAACTCCAGCACACAGCTTGTGATAGCAGCAACTGGGCAAGAGCTGCCCAAGGAGCTCCAAAGCTTGCATGGGCAGCAGGAGCAGTTAATGTGGCAGGAAAGAGAGGCCAATTGAAAGCCAAGTGCTGGCAGCGTTCAGAAGCTTGGTTCTTTCTGCTTATGTGCTGATAAAGGCAGACTCCTGCCAGTCTGCCAAGGGCAGCAGAAACCCTAGAGCCAGCCCCAGGAGAAGAGCTGCCAAGGTCAAACAAGCAAGAACAGTTTCTTGCTTCGTCATCTGCGGTGGCAAAGACCGAGTGAGGGCAGAGAGTGGGTGCTGGAGGCACATGGGAAGAGCCGCATGGACATGGGTGCAGGGCAGGACCATTCCTGAGCACTAAGACTCAGCAGCAAGGCAGAGCCAGGGCACTGTATGAGAACAGGGCTGCCCTTTAGCAGGCTCTGGAGTACTTCAAACCAAGCTGCTAGCTCAAACCTACCAGCGTATATTTATACTGCTGCTCTCCAGATGGCTCCTGGGATGGCGGCGCTTCCAAACCCCAGCGCTGACATCCCAGCTTGGAGCTAATTACATGGAGAATGAAAAACCCCACAGATTCCCAAATATTTGTGAAAGCGCTTCCCAAAGTGGGCATCCGCTGCTTGCTTCCTGCTTCAGCCAGCAGAAAGAGTTATTGCTTCTTGGGTAAATATTGATCTCGATGCCTTTGCACTCAATATCTGTACAGTAACTCAATGGGGAGAGATGTTTGCCACCAGAGAAGTCAATTCCCAGTCACTAGCCTGGGTTAGCCAGAGATGTGGGCATCATCATGGGCCTGGCTCTTCTCCCAGCCTGCACCAGGATGGGAATGGAACTGCAGGATATTGAAACCCCTCTACTTTCCACCCAGCCTCTTTGGCCAAGCAGCTCCCTGCTTGCAGTGAGCCACATCCTCCCCACTGCATGGAGCAGGACCATCTCCTGCCCATCCGCATCCCTGCAGCAAAGCTGAGGACGCTGCAAATGTCCCCATCATTGTAACCCCCGAGGACAGCCCGTGTTCTGAGATCCCTGAGGTTTGCAAGTGATAAATAAGGACGGGAGACTCGGAAGTGTTTTTCTTCCTTGAGACATCTCCTCTGAAATCTCCAGTATCTCCCCCAAACAGTTTTCCAGAAGGGGAACAGCCCTTTTCCTGTTTTTAAAGCCTGATGTGGATGGAAGTCTCGGATGAGGACCTCTCAGAGAAGGGCTATATTCCTGCAGAGTCCCCATCCCCATGGGACAAAGCAGCCTCTGTGGAACCTGCAGAGACTGCGGTGGCCAAACACATCCATACTGTAAGCAAAGCAAAAGTCTGGCCTAGGGCAGGGGTGCTTCCTGATTCCCAGGCTCCAAAACCTGTGGAGGGAAGTGGGTACAACCTCAGAGATATCCTGGCGGAAGCAGGGACAACAGGGAAGCTGCTGCAGCCATCCTCAGGCTCCCCAGCATCTCAATCCCTGCTGCTGGAGGTGGCCATCCTCCAGCAGTTCCCATGGAAACCAGAGACTGATGGATACGGGGATGGGCTGGAAGATGGATGAGCTCAAGGAGTGGGTCTGTGTGAACCTCATGAGGTTCAACAAAGCCAAGTGCAGGGTCCTGCTCTTGGGTCAGGGTAACCCTTGGTATCAACACAGGCTGGGGATGGAGGGATTGAGAGCAGCCCTGAGGAGAAGGACTTGGGGGTGTTGGTCAGTGAGCAGTTCTCCATGGCCTGGGTTCAGTGTGTGCTTGAGTTACTGGAGTGATTTCCCTTTGATGGACAGAGTGGTCCCAGCGGGCTCACAGCAGGAGCACAAAGGCCTCCAACCTGCAGCTGCATTCGAGCCATCTCTGACAGGGGAACCTCAGACCCACGAAGTATCATGACAAGGCCTTTGTACAGCCCCGTTCTTATCCAGAGGTCTCAGCACACCTCCCATCAACCTCCACTGAGCTGTTGGTGCTCATTTGTGATGCACTGTGCTCAGACATCCTCTGTGGGTGCACAGAGGTGCCCATAAACAAAGTATCTCCTAATACATGGTCAGCATCAAACTGAAGCTTCCCTTGGAGCTCCCTGGAGACTTCCCTTCTATGCACTAATCACCCCAAGCCCTCACAGAGGCAGGGAGAACTGGAGGAGGGACGCACATGACAATCAAGCCAGCAAGAGAGGGGAGATCTCTTGCATTTGATGGGCTGGCAGGAAGAAGAGGAAGAGGAACAGAACCAGGAGGCAGCTTCACTGCAGGTACCTAACAAGCCACCAGGCGGTGATGACTAAAGACACAGCGTATAATTACCCCCCATCCCCTCATAATGAGCACTCATCAGCATTCAGCAACCCCCACTGCTCTCTAATATCCCTGCCTCACTGGCAAACAGGCACTTCCCCTCCTGTGCGGTACCTTCACGGAGTTGATGTTCACAGCACTCATGCATCTGCTGCGATCTATGAGGAAGATGAACTCTCCTTGGGCTTTCCGGAGGCCTGGCTGGGCAGTCCTCAGGTCGGGGCAGAAGTTGAGCATGACAACAGGGTGATGGGGGATGTCCTTGCTCAGCCGCTTCCTGATGATTTCCGTCTGCAGGAAGGCAGGAGAGAGCTGGAGAGGGTCATGTTTCTGCCCTTGTCACTGGGTAGAGACTCAGAGCAGGGCTGGAAGTGTGTGGCCTTGTTCTGGCCTCAGTGAGGACAACACCTGAGCTCAGGTTGTTCTGTGGAGCTGCTCCATGAGTGAGTAGGATTCCTGCCTCTCCAAGCCTTGGTCACTCTCTGCACACGGGACAAGGCTGGTAGAAAGCATCAACCAGGGCCCCAGCACCCATGGAGCAGGTTCACACAAAGATGACAGCCTGGGGAGGAAATGGAAAGGTCTGGCCCCATGCAGCACCTTGCAGTGATGATTCTCAGAACATTTCCTTACGGAAAACCTGGCTCATTTGCAGTTTAGTATAACACCGAAAGGAGAAACCCACATTGGAGGTTTTGTCCGCGGTCACTCGATAATGAAGTGTGAGATACAGCCCTCAGCACGCTGTATTCACCACTATTCCTCCCACCTCTGGTTTACTGGTTTTCCTGTGTCTTTCCTTTATAACTTTATTTTGCATGGATTGAAATGCTTTGGGAAGCCAAACTGATCACTTGGGACATTGCTCAACAGGCACCCACATGAACTGTGCCTCTGTACTCCCCAGAACTCCCAACGGCTCTCTGCATTTTGCATCCATTTCCATTAAAAACATGATAAAATGACACAGGACAAAGCCTCCTGTGATGGATTTATCATCTGCTCCCATGGGTATAAAGCAGTCTCCGGCCCACAGCCTTGGCTGCAGTGAATCAGCTCATCAGTGCTTTGGAGGGGACCCCACTTCAGTGGGAGTGCAGCACAGAAACAACACTCCACAGCAAACATCTCCGGCCTCAGGGGCTTTGGTTGCCTTTGAGTTCCTCTTTCAAAGGCAGTTTCAGCAGGAGCAAACCAGACCCCAGCACCCGGGTTCCTCCCCAGCCGTGAGTCACAGCCCTGGATCTATGAGGTGAAGAATAACAGAGTCCCTGAGGACCAACACATACACATGAGCTTTGCTTTCAGCTCTGTCAGTTCCCTGACCCTGGAGAAATGTGGTTCCCATTCACAGGAACAAGCATTTCACTGTCACCCTCATCCTCCTGCATTTCCCTCTCAAGTTTGCAGTGCACATTAATCAGGCGCTGAGGAATGAAAGGCTCTTTCATCCCCATTCTCCTACAGCCAAACGACATTATCTTGTGTAACATCTATTTCATAGAATCATAGAATCCCAGACTGGTTTGGGTTGGAAGGGACCGTAAACCTCAACCAGCTCCAATCCCTGCCATGGGCAGGGACACCTTCCACTAGAGCAGCTTGCTCCAAGCCCCATCCATCCTCTCCCCACATATTGGAGGTGTTTTGTTTTTTCTTGCCTCTCACCATGCACTTGTTTCCTGGTCCTCGTGGGGCAAAGAGGTGGGTTTCCTGCAAGGAAATAGCTCCGGAATGATCCCCACACACTCAATAACGTGACACGCTAAAGATACAGGAATAATTAGAGATCCATCTGAGCCACAGCGTGGGAGTTCCACTTTGTTCCCCCTGCTGCACACCACTAGAGGAGATGCTGCAAGCTCAGTCCTGCTCCTGCATCAGACAGCACATGGCAAGAGGGATGAAGAAAGGGCTGGTGTGTTTCCACTGGCAGGGGTAATCCCCATATCCGGGCAGCACAGGGTGCAGCAGGTTTGGGGTGTCTGCAGATGGGGGAACCAAGCTCCAATCCATGGGTTTAAGGGGAAATGGGTATCCCTGGTCACCAATGCTAGCACCAGAGTGTGTATAACAGGTACAGCAGGGCTGTGGTTACACAAGTGAGATGTGAGCTGTAAAGGAAGATGCCCACCCTGGAGACTGGGAGGGCTCTGAGCAGCCCATTCCCATTCCCTGATCCCAGACACACGCATGTGGCAGCCCCATGCCGGGCTGTCACTCATTGCTTCAGATCTGCTGCAGGATGAGGCACAACTCCCGAGCGGATATTGCTCTATTTGCTGATCAGCAGAACAAAGAGCAGTTTCTCCCACCTTGCCTTCAGTTCAGCTCATTATCCCAAGCAAAAACCACTTTTTCATCCCTGACAGCTCCAGAAACGGTAAACATTTACGGAGCAATTAAAAGGATATTCTATTCTATGTCACTGCAATAACTATAATACCCTTAATGCTATAACAATGCACCTATTTAATTATGCTGTGCTAGACTAACACTAATTATACACACAATAACCAGCGCAGAGCTGTTTCCACACTCCCTTTATCAAACCCACTGAAGAATCTTCCCCTTGTCCTCCACAGAAGCCCCTCTCTGAGGGAAGATGCTGCAGAGCTCATTGGGCCAGTGTAACATCTCGTGCTGCAGGCAAGCAGGCAACCCTTCCCTGCTCAGCTCCAGTCCCAGCCTCAGCTGCTGCCTGCAGCTTGTGCTTCTCACCTTTTTCTCAGCACTGGGGTCTTTCTTAGTGCCTTTAATGAAATCGTTCTTCCCCTTCAGGTGTCGCTCATACTCTGCGGGAGTCATGTCACCTTCTTCCATTAAGATGTGAGGCATGTGGGGCTCTGGAAATGCAGAGAATGGGGTGAAGAACAGCGTTAGCTAAACCTGGGGTTTGGCAGAGATGCAGGAAACCTTCAGTGGTGAAAACAGAGTGAGAGCAGCACGAGCAGACTTGAGAGGATCAGGATTATCTCCTGGGCAGCCTAAATCCTGAGAGCATTTGTGAAACCAGAGTTAACCCAGCACTGAGGAGGAGCATCCCAGGAAGGGGCAAGATGTGGAGCTTCTCTGGGGAGACCTCAGAGCAGCTCCAGTGCCTAAAGGGGCTGCAGGAAACCTGGAGAGAGGCTTTGGCCTGTAGGGACAGGACAAGGGGAATGGCTTTAAATGCCAGAGGGGAGACTGAGATGAGCTCTTAGGCAGAAGCTCTTCCCTGTGAGGGTGCTGAGGCGCTGGCACAGGGTG
>JASSUY010009243.1:0-20385 GCA_032466535.1 Forpus xanthops | reverse complement strand
CCCTGCCCATAGCAGGGGGGTTGGAACTAGATGATGTTGAGGTCCTTTCCAACCCTAACTATTCTGTGATTCTATGATTGTCTTTTTCTGCAAGCTTCTCTTTAAACAAAATCTGGAGACTTGTCTTAGGGTCTTAATCCAGTGACCATGTCGCAATTACGTGTTTCTACAAGGCAAGTAACACCTAGGATGTTAGTAGAGCTATTGCCCAGTCTTTCCTACTTCGTATTCTACCTTGTGAACAGGAAAGTTTGTTTGGCCCAAGTAAGCCGCTGAATATCCAAAGCCAGCACATAGAGTTTGAATTTGTATTCTGCATTCCTTCTTATTGAACCTGATTGGTAGGGTTCCTGCTGACTTTGAGAGATTTCCTTGAGGGCAGTTTGATAGTGCCAACAGGTTTTTGAATTATAAAATCCTGTGTCATGCTAATCTTGAAAATTTGCTGTCCTCTTACTCGCAAATTATAGCCTGAATCTCAGCTCTTCAGAGACAGCACTTCTACTCTACTCCTTCACCTAACAATGTGTGTACAGCAGACCTTAGGATAGAGGCTGCAATGTGACAGCCTGTTTCCATTGCTAAAAAAAAAAAACCCTGCCCATCTTCATCTTCTTTATTCCCCCCATCAGACATTTATCCACATGAATAATATCCTTGTCAGACTTTTCTTCTCTGAGGCTGAACAGTCCCGTCTCTCTCAGCCTCATGTGTCAAAGATGCTGCAGTTGCTTAACCATCATTGTGGCCCTCCACTAGACTCTCCAGCATGTTCATGTCTCTCTTGTACTAAAGAGCCCAGGACCAGACACAGCACTCCAGATGCTGATTAAAGAGCAAAGATGACCTTCCTTTACCTGCTGGCAATGAATTTCCTCATGCAAGGAACTGTTGGCCTTCTTTGCTATGAGAGTACATTGCTGTCTTATAGTTAGTTTACTGTCCATGAAGACCCTGAAGTCCTTCTTTGAAGAATTGCTTTCCAGTTGGTCACCAGTGTGTACTGTGCCTTGGGTTATTCCTCACTTGGCATTCCACCTTGTTGAGCTCAAGTGAGGCTCCTGTCAGCCTGTTTCTCCAGCCTGTCAAGATCCCTCTGGATGGAAGCATGAACCTCTGGTATATCAGCCACTTGACCCAGTTTTGTATCATCTGTGAATTTGCTGAGAGTGCTTTCTCACCCATCATCCCAGTCATTAATGAAGATATTGAACAGTACTGGCCCCTCTATTAAACTCTTGGACATACCACCTGGTCTCTGGCAGGATTTTGTGCTACCACGGCCCTCTGGGCCTTCCAATGCAGGCATTTTCCCAACCACCTCACTGTCTACTTTGTCAGCAATATTTATTTTAAGCCCAAGTGGTAAAACCTGGAATTTTCATATGGAGAGTCCTGTCTTCATCTGGAGATAGAGCAATTTAAGCCATTGGCTGCGCATATAGCACAGGGGAGTTGTTACAGCCGAACACCTGAGTGGTTTTGATTCTGTGATAAAGAAGACAGTAAAGACTCTTTTCAGCTTCCAACAGCACTTAGTCCAAACAGAGCATGACCTGATCTATCTGCAAACTGCTGTCATCATATTTTGCTCTCTATTTTGTCTCAAGGGGTGGTTACATCTTTCTTACTGCTAGATACACCTGGCCACGTTTGATTCTGCACCATTTCTTATGAGGTCAGGTCTTTAGGCAAGCAATAAGAATTGCCAGTGGTGCTCAGAGATTTACAGGTTTGTTCTATATCCTGTAGGCATCAATCCTTTGCACTTGTTCAGGAACCCCTGGGATGGCTAGCTGAGCTGGTTTGGTTTTTGACCTGGGCTCTTTTTATTTTCCCTTCTAAATTTACTAGCATAATTTTTAATTACTTTTAGAACTCTGATAATAATTTATTTTTAATTATTTACACTATATAGCTGTAATTGCTAAATATTCAGGTCTTTTAAAGTCTCTCTGAAAACGAGTATTATGGTTATGAAAAGTCTCTCAGTCTAGTTCTATTATTCTTATTAATTCTAATTAAAATAATACTTAGTACTTATCTAGTATTTTTATGTCTGGAGTATTTTGCAAACATTTACCAATTAATTTTCACACAGTTATAGCAAGGTAGGCAGGAAATAACAGAGGAAAAATCTGTAGTATAGAGTGAAGAGATTCACTTATTTACAGTAAAGGCAGCTTGTGAGCATGTGTTGCCCATAGGCTTATTATCCTGGAAGTCTGTCTAGTTCCCTGCATGTGTGTGGACCTACTGTTCAGTAACAGAAATCACGCATCCTGACAGCACATAAGCTGATGCACACTCTGTTTCCTCTCAGCAGGGAATAGAGAGTAGAGAAGTCCACATCATCAGGCTCAGCTTAAAAAGAAGAAATTTAACCAACCTAAGGTTGGCACTTAAAGAGATAATAGGTCTCCCTGTCTAGGTTTACGACCATAAAAAGAATTGGATTCCTCAGCATATGGTTAAGTATCAAGGGAAAAGGACTAAATAGACAAGATTGGATTGAAAGGAAGAGAATAGATCTAAATTTCAAATTAGGGAAGCAATGATAAGTCCTTGGCCCTGTTACCAAATCTGACACTAACAGAGATTAGTCTTGGCACCATCAGTAATGAGAGAGTTGGGGTGCTTTTTAAGTTAAATTTGCTGCCAATATCTAAAAGGTTTGCCATCCATGGATGAGCACATTGTGTCAGAAGGCCAAGAGCTATTAATACAGTCACTACATAATGAGTGGGGAAGACCAGAGGAGCAGCTTCTGTAAGATTAAAAGCAGTTCCAAGTAAACACCATTTCTGCAGTGTTACAGTTCTGTGGACCAGATACAGCTGGAGTCTGAGTCTCCAGTAGAGAATATCAGTTATACAAAGCCATTGACTCAGACATTTGCCGAAAGAAGTCCAGGGGGAACAAGGAAATTATTTGCTCAGAAAAATATATGTGTATATATATATATAAAATATATATATAAATAAAATTGTTGTCTCTGCTCCTTGAAACAGAATGATGCCAGTATGACACTTCCAGGCATAAGATGAAAGCACTGGTGATCAAGAATGCTGATGAAGAGCCATTGTCAAGAGCTCCTGAGAACCGTGTTGTTAACATGCTGTGGGCTGAAGACTTCCCTGGACTTTTCCCATAAATGGGACAAGTACCTCAAAGTGCATTTTTCTGGAAAATGGCTCCTTTTTGTATTCAGAGGGTGGGACCCACAGAGTCAAATGGAACATGAAGCAGGGTGAAGGCAGAGACACCATCTTTATCCAGGACTGACTAGTTTTCAAAGATGTAATGGCAGAAGATATCATTCTTACATAAAGGATAGGCTGGGTATGTGCAAGCACAGATGTTTTTTAGTACACCCAAGCAGCTGTTCCTGCTATCATGAGATAGACAGGTACTGAGACAATCCAGAAGTATATGGCAAGAATTACTTGTTGTGAAAGTGAAGTAGATAGTGCAATGATTATACAGAGAACAGACAGAAAAATCAGAAGCCAATTGCAGTCTATATATTGCCTTCACCTATATGAAAAATTAGAAAGCCTTGTTTACTTTTTCAGGACACGGCAGACAGCTGTTTTCAGTTCCTTCGAGCACACTCAGATAAGACCTATGATCAGAAGGGAGCATTTTCAAAAGCAAAACTTTAAAGAACCACTGATAGCTAAAGCCCTGAAGAGCCCAATTCATTGCATTCTACTCTGGTGGGCAACTGTAAGGAGACCCTGCCTTGAGCACAGTTTAGGTTCATACCCCAAGGCAACACAAAATATCATCTCAGCATGTTCTTTTTTCCTTTTCCTTTGTTCCTTCAAGAGCTGTGAATACCTGCTTCACTCTGAATGAGTAGTTCAAGAGTCTGGCATTTACAGGCAAGAAATGCAGTTCATTTCACAGTGTTCCATACTCACTGGGACCTCTAATAAAAGGCTTTGGTAGCCATGGCAAGGCTTAGCCTACATAAGCCTCTGGGTTAGCACCCACAGAAGCAAATATCTGCTGGAGCATACTATTCGAAGCACTGATTCAGCCTTCACTCAAGACATCTCCATGGTGTGCAGTGTGGATTGAAAAGTCCTCTCTGTTCAGTCCCCAGTGCTCTGCTCTGCCTGTTTTCCTTCAGTTTTGTAGCCATGTCAAGGGAGCTGAAATGGCCTGCAATAGACCCTGGTGAGGTGTACTGGCCTGCATCTTCATGTACAGGTAATGTTTCCTACATTTGTTCTACACTGGTGTTGTTAGCACCCTTCCCACTCCTCATGGATGCTAGGCCAGTACTGATGATACTGACTCCTGCTCTTCTTTCACTTCACTGGCAACCTGTGAAAGGAAATTACCTGATATGTTTAATATATGTTAATGCATATATTTCTATATATGTATATATGCATCCTGGAATAATAAAAAAAAAAAAGATAAGCTATTTTTCCAGATGTTTTATCATTTTTTTTTATGAAATTCAGGGGGGAGAAATTTATGTATTTCCCTGGCTTTATCAGCAGGTTTTGCTCTTCAACATTCATCAAGAATTCTATTGATCCCCTTAGGCAGGAACTACCAGGACAGATAGTGGCCAATGCTGTCCAGTACCTGTTGATGAGCAGAGATGAAGTCCTGAGGACTACAGGAGTCTTTGGGCTGACCCCAAGACTAGCAATATACCAGCAGTGCAATGAGCCCATTAAGGGAGGAAAATTCATACTTAGGAAAAAATTACTGAAGTGTCTGCTAACAATACATATGAGGACGTTTTGCCTGACTATATAGTGCAATGCCATTTTTTCTTAATACTATTTCTGTTCACCTTTCAAGACCCAGCATAATGTAATTCCTTAAGCATGACGATTTGGCACCACATCTAACTTTATGGTTAAATGTCGCTTTCATTGAAGTCAGCCCCCTGCTGGCATTCCAGTGACCATTTAAAGAAAATGTTCCCTTTCACTACAGAAAAAGGCAAAGGTGTCTGAAAAAGCTACTTATCAAACTGCATTGTAAATCTGTACTTTTTAATGTTATCGGGCTTCTTAAGTGACTTATTTTCTTTCTACTCTTTCTCGAAAATTGGTTGTAAATATATGAAAAAAAAAAAGGAAAATTAAGTAAAAGAAAGCAGAAGTGCTGATCAGAAAATAGGTTTGATTGTCACAGCACAGTCATGCTATGGTTAGTCACCTGCTCAAAGACATTCAAGGGCTGTGCAGGAGCAGGACTGTTCAGATGCACCCTGGTTTAGGGGGAACCTTCAAATCAGGTCCTGTACAGCATGTAGTGACAGGACAAGGGGCAATGGCTTTAAACTGAAAGAGGGTAGATTTAAATTAGATATAAGCAAGAAGATCTTTACTGTGAAGGTAGTGATGCACTGACACAGGTTGCCTAAAGAGGTTGCGGCTGCGCCATCCCTGGCAGTGCTCAAGGTCAGGTTGGACAGGTCTTGGAGCAACCTGATCTAGTCAAAAGTGTCCCTGCCCATGCAGGGAGTTGGAACTGGATGAGCTTTAAGGCCCCTTCCAGACCAAACCATTCTATGTTGTAAGCAATAAAGCACACTGTTTCCTATTTGGTACTGAGTGAAATGATACCATAGCTAGGCAGACTTAAGAAGGTTAGAGAGATAAAGTAGGGGGCTGTCATCTGTGTACTAAAAAACAGTCACACAGAAGCTGTTCAGAGGAACATTGGTTGAGGCTTTAGGTTTCCTTTTAATACTGTGTTTTACTGAAATGCTACAGTGAAATAAGCTGTGGAGGGCTAGGACAGCTGTATGTGACATTTAATTTCATTTCTGGATACTAAGAGAGAATAATGTACAGGAACCCCCATCCCATGCATTTCCATTGCCATTCCTCCAGAAATGAAATATCACATATAGCAACATATTCTTTATGCCTTAATTTCCATCTGCCAAGCAGCCAATCAGAAACATAAATGAACAAAAGCAATTCTACAATAAAACTGCATGTATATTATACCACGGTCATATTATTCTGATTTTTTTTCTCTATCTTTGCATAAGGATCGATGGGTAACTGGAACACAACAGGAAATATTTTGTTTGCTTCGTAAAGAAAACCAGAACCACCCAATTGATAATAGGAATTGATGTGTGCTTTTCTGTGAATGCAGTCTAGCGTGGCAATTAGGTATTGAGTAAATAATAAACATCTCACGGCAAACCTTTTACAGCCCAAATAAGACAAGTGAGCTACAAAATGTTCACTTATATAATAGGAAAAAAAGTGCTTCATCATCACTGAAAGCAACATGAAACAACTGATGTTACAATTCAATTCCTGGTGCTTTCTCAGCAGCCCTGTGGAATACTGACTATCATTTGGAAAGAATGAATTCCTTCCTTCAATTCACTCCTTCATGTGGAGTCCAGCGTTTTCAGGACTTCTCAAAATCCAATGCTATATGAACACAGGAAAACAGGAAATATTCTCTGCATCAATCAAAGGGTTTGTTTGTTCTTTTTTTAATCTAATGGCCTTGAGAGCTATTCTACTTTATAAAGGTAGCCAGCGAATGATTTGTTTCTGTAACAGTACAAAAGACATTGATTGTCCAGCTGGCAGAGTAGCAGTCCTTTAATTAGTCCAATCTGCAAGTTGGATGGTCCTCCATGACATTGTCTGCTGTTGTGTGAAGTATTGCTGCTGCTGAAGCCAATGCTACTGGTGACATCTCTGAACCAGGTTTCACCTCTACGGACAGCTTGATTTGGTTGATTTGTTTTGCTTTTTTTTTCAGCAAAGCACTGGCACCAACCTCTCAGGTTGTCTTGGGAAAAGGTCTTGCTTTAGTTCTGACCATGGTGAACCATGAACCTCACAAGCAAGAGATCCCAGCTCCTGGAAACATAACCTTTTGGGGCTCATGCTTCCCTGTGAATGATTTTCTTGGGCAGATCCCTACAGTACTCAGGTGTGCAGTTTGGCTGTGTCCTGTTACATGTGGACAAGATCACAGACATGACAGGCTGTTTTCTATTTTGCTTGGGAACCTTGCTTATCTATTCAATTTTCATAGCATATTTTCCTGCATAATAACTGAAAGTTTTGTGTGACCAGGAATGGCTTCCTTGGGTTGTGCTCTGTATCTCAAACCAATAAGACAGACACAGAGACATGATGCGGAAATGAATTGATTTCTGCAAAGAGAGAAGAATGTGACTAATTACCACTAAGCCACCTGCTGCTACAGCCAGATTGAAACATCTCCACTGCTCACTGCTATTTTTAGCAGAAAAATTGCTAGGTGTGAAGGTTTCTGTCAGCAATGCAAATGCCTGGAACATAGGGGTGCCTGCTTCATAACATAATCATAGAACCACAGAACAGTTTGGGTTGGAAGGGACCTTAAAGATCGTCTAGCTCTATCCCGCCTGCCGTGGGTAGGGACACCTTCCACTAGACCAAGTTGTTCAAAGCTCCATCCAATCCTGTCTTGAACACTTCCAGGTATGAAGGATCCACAACTTCTATGGGCAACCTGTTCCAATGTCTCACCGCTCTCATAGTGAGGAATTTCTTCCTAGTATCTTATTTAAGTCTACCTTTCTCCAGTTTAAAGCTACTCCCCCTTTTTCTGTCACTACTTGCTCTGTAAATGGTCCTCCAGATTTCTTGTAAACTCCTTTAGGTGCTAGAAAGGGTCTTCCTGGAGCCTTCTCTTCTCTAGCCTGAGCACCCTTGCCCTCTCAGTCTTTCTTCATAGAAGAGGGGCTCCAGCCCTCTGATCATTTTTGTAGCTCTCCTCTGGACTCACTACAATAGCTCCGTTTCCTTCTTATGTTGGGAGCCCCAGAGCTGAATGCAGGGCTCCATCCAGATGGGGTCTAATGAGAGTGGAGTAGAGGGGGAGAATCACACTTCTTTTGATGTAGACCAGCATATGGCTGTTTTTCTGGGCTGTGAGCTTTCTTATGTTGAGTTTCAGATTAAACAACACCCCCAGCTCTTTCTCCTCAGGCCTGCTCTTGATCCCTTCGTCACCCATGCTGTATTTTTACTTGGGATTGCCCCAAGCCAGTTGCAGGACCTTATACTTGGCCTAGTCGAATTTCATGAGGTTTTCACTGGTTCGCCTCTCAAGAGTGTCAGGTCCCTCTGGATAGCACCCCTTCCCTCCAGCATGTCGACCACATGGCATAGCTTAGTGTCACTGCCAAACCCGCTGAGGGTGCACTCCATCCCACTGTCCATGTTACCAACAAAGATGTTAAAAAGCAGCAGTCCCAATATTGACCCCTGAGGAATGCTACTCCTCACTTGTCTCCACTTGGACATTGAGCAGTCGATTGCAACTCTTTGAATGTAACCATCCAGTTTGACCAACCAACCAAGTGGTCCATCCATCAATTCCATGTCTCTCCAGTTTGGAAACAAGGATATTGTTTGGGACAGTGCTAAATGCTTTGCACAAATAAAGGTAGATGGTGTCACTAACTCTTCTCTTGTCCACAAGTGCTGTAAGCCTGCTCTAGAAGGCCACTGAATTTGTTCAGGCATAATTTGCCCTCAATGAAGTCACGTTAGCTGTCACAAATCATCTCATTAATGTCCATGTGTCTTAGCATAGTTTCCAGGAAGACATGTTATATGATCTTGCCAGGCACAGAAATGAGACTGACTGGCCTGCAACTCCCCATGTTTTCCTTTTTTTTTTTCCTTTTCAAAAATGGGGGTTATATTTCCCATTTTCCAGTCAGTGGGCATAATCCTATGACTTCAGATTTTGAAGACAAACTACCCTCAAGCTAGCAGCTGAGGTGCTGCTAGCAAAGTAGGAGGTGTACATCTCACCCCATTTGCCTGGATTGTAGGAAGGAGTTTTGAAGGCAATTTGCTTTGTTGCAGGTAACACTTTTTGAAATAGTGTTTTACCTCTATAGGTCATGATATGCTTGACAAAGACTGCCGTAATTATCCCCTTTAGCAGATGGGAAGACTGAGGCACGGAGACAGTAGCAATTACTTTTGATCATCAAGAAATCAATGGCCAAGGCTGAAAATTAATCCAGGTCATTTGCAAAATCCCTCCTAAGTGCACTATTTCCTAGTATCTGCTCATGCTTGCTTCTTCAGTTCCCTTGAGAAGTCATTTGCGCTAAGAGAAAAGAAATGATGGATCTCACCTGGCTAATTGTCAAAACTAGTTATGTTGTTTACATCAGTCCTAGACCTAGGAAGCTGATCTGGATGCTCAGTGTGGCTACACCAGATACAGTGCATTGCAGCTTTGGTTGGTTTATACTAGGGTGTGGATGATGCTTGTGCCTGAGCAGGTGCATTCATAATGCCTTGATACTATTTGCATTTTCTAGAGTCATCATGGTCTTCAGACAAATTGTTCCTTCTTTCTCTGCTAACTGAGAAATCAAGCTTTTAGCTCTTCTCCCAGAATCAACAAATGTCTGGGATTCCCTGAATGCACTGAACAAATCGCACTGATTTCTCTAGTGGTTTTGAGCACCTGCCTTTCTAATACGATTGCTATTCTGATGCATGGAAAAATTTGCTAGTACAACATTAGTTTTGCAGTTACTGGTTGAGGTTTTTTTAAATGCAGACTGGTTAGATGTCAACCTAGAGTATGCTGCTAGCCTGCCACTGTAAATTACTTTGTCAGCATCAATCTATTTCCAAACAGGCACACAGAAAGACAGAAAGTCCTTCGCTTGCTTAATTGGGAATATCTAGGACGGTATGAAAAAAGAGTTTAGTATCTGTTGTGGCTTAAGGCCCTCATGCAATTTTGCTCACTCACTCCCCCCTCTTTCCTCCCCCAGTCCTGGGGGATGGGGAGGAGAATCGAAAGAATGCAACCCCCACAGGTTGAGGTAAGAGCAGTTTAGTAACTATGGTATAACACAAACCACTGCTGCTACCACCAATAATAATGACAAGGCAAATACATGAAAAGAATACAACAGCTCACCACCTATGCCCAGCCTGACCAAGTGCTGCACCCCCACCCTTCTGGGTCTCTGCTCTCCGTTTTTCATCCTGGGTATGATGTGCTGTGGTATGGAATACCTCTTTGGTCAGTTTGGGTCAGCTGTCCTATCTCTGCTTCCTACTGGCTTCCCCTCCTCCCTGGCAGAGCCTCAGACTCAGAAAGTCCTTGATCAGATAAAACATTACCAAGCACTAACTGAAATCATTGGTGTTATCAGTGTTGTTCCCAGGCCCCAAAGTCAAAAACACAGTACTGCACCAGCTACTACAAAAGAAAGAGACTTCTGCTGCTGAACCCAGGACAATATCTCATATTTCAAACAACTTACATATTGGATTTCTCTGCTTAAAGTCCCTTTGAAGTTCTTTTTTAATTGGATTGGGCTCGGAAATTAATTACCATGAGTCTCTGCAGTTTAGAGAATGCTCTACCTCCTCTGAGCCTTGCTCAGATGTTAATGAATTAAGGACAGTTTGTATCTAATTTGGACTAGGTGACTAAACAGCTCAGGAAAAAAGACCATGTTGCTATATACAGTGTCTCATTTTGTCACTGTTGGAGGAAGTACCTGCTGGGGAATGGCTGACATTTAAGGGCTTGTGCAGTGAGGATACTTCTTTTTGCAGCAAGGAGTCACTAGGGTTTGCTCCGAGCAGGTTTTCTTGGCATGGTGCTAGAAACAGTTGAGCTCTGTCTGTTCCCTTAACACACAGGCAGCTGCACCAAGCCACTTACGGAAACAGCCAAAAAGCATGGACAGCATGTACCAGGGTAGATGGGCATATTAACGTGCTAAATACATTCAGCCATAATCAATGGTCCATTGCTGGTGGGTTAAACAACCTTATCCCTTACTGAAGGATTTTATTTGACAGCAAGGTTATAGTGAAACACAGAAATCCAATCTCCCTTCTATAAAATACAGATGGAGAAAAAAATTATGTGGACTAAAATTATGACTTAATATCACATTTCGTTTGTCCTTTGCCGGGATTGGTAGGCTGTGTTTCAAAGCTTTATAATTGATGTTGCTCATAACACCAGGGAAAAAGAGAAAGAGGGCATGCTATAAACTGAAAGATTGGAGTTGTAAGACAAGCATATTGTAAAGTGACAATAGGGTACAAGGTGGTTAAGGGATCACTAGATGGCAGTCAGCTCTCCAGCTGGGGTAATAGAGGAAGGGAGAAGGTTGTGGAGACCTAAATCCAGCACGGAGTAAGGCAACTATAATGTCAGAAAAGCATTGAAATTACATCAGATTTGCTTTGCTTTGTGCCAGGAGTCCCAGATCAGGCAATCTTCTATCAAAAGTGGTCTCATTGTGTCAATAGATTTACTGTCAGGAGAGCAGATGGGAGAGGTCCATGCACACAAGGAAGAGAAAGGAATTAATAAAAAAATAATGGTTGTCTTACCAAGTCTTTCAGCCTTGTACTGGGACGTGAAAATGTGGTAGCTCAGACACAAACCTGAATGATTTCTTAGACACAGATTGCACACATTGTTATTACTTTTACAACACCAGCGCAGGAGTGTGTGTATTTTAAAAAGACTGAAAACACTAGAATATCTAACTGCAGAGTTTATTAATGTTGTTTATTATTTCTATTGCTCTGTTTGTGGCATGTGGGCCTCTGCTAACCTCAGCAAAGAAGACGTATTCCTAGTCCATAAACCAATACCAGGAAATACACTAAAATACCTGAATTTGGGATCACCTCACCATTTCCCTTCCACAGTTATGGTACAGGAAGGCAGTGATCTAGAAAGTGAGGAGCATAGCTCTTTCCCAATTCATATGACTGCCTTTTCCACATTAACACTCAACCAGAAACATGGCAAATATGGCTCAGATCTCCATGCAGATTCCTGGAATAATTCCTAGTTTTAAGCGACACCAGATTATGTGTCTTAGATATCACCAAAGACCATAACAATTACACTGAAATAGTGCTCTCCCATCAATACTGCATACTTGTAGTAAAACTAGGACTACGTTTTTCAACCAGTAGGGTAATA
Source organism: Forpus xanthops (assembly GCA_032466535.1). Lineage (NCBI taxonomy): Eukaryota > Metazoa > Chordata > Aves > Psittaciformes > Psittacidae > Forpus > Forpus xanthops. The sequence goes on along the minus strand of JASSUY010009243.1, from coordinate 8,382 downwards.
AGTTCAAGTAGATGGTCACAATGAGAATTGGGACTTTTTTTAGCCATAGCCTGAATTCTCCCAGCTGGCACTGCCACATGTAAGAACTCTAATGCTGGAATTTGTTAATGTTAGTCCTGATGCCCTTTTTGTAACTCTTAAGACCAAATTGGCCTCCCTCAGGGAATAAAACCCACATATTTTTAGAAAGTCATCTGGTTTTGTTTAATAACTAGTTACAATGGAGAGGTTTCTGATTTGTCTGGACACTTGCTTCTTCAGCATTACTCCAATAGGCATCACTCTGACACACTGATTTAAAGGCAAGAAGCTTAAAGCCTGCTAGCACCTTGGAGGAAAAGTACACAGAGAAATCACTTTGCTGAGAACACATTGATCCTTGAAGGTATTATCTTGGAAATAGGGTAAAAATTCTTGACTTGCAATCTTTGCTGTCTCTCTTTTTCCTTTTTTTTTTTTTTCAGCTGGATATCCCTTTCTTGTCCCTGACAGTCTCCCATGCAATTTTATCCAGTTTTCTTAATATTCCATCCTTGGCTCTTTTCTACACTTTACTAGAGCACTCTCCTATACTTCCTCCTTACAATACAGCTTGTTGAATCTGAACAAGTCTTCACCTAAGCTTCTCAGCAGACAATGGATATTGCTCAGCCTGCCATGCTGAAATGCAGTTTTCAGACTTTGTGTCTATTGTGTTTTCTCTCTGAACTCTAACTTCTTTTTGAAATGTCATTTTCTCAAAAGCACTGACAACAGAATCAGACTAGACATAAATGCCATTTTTCCCATTGCCAGAGAAAGAGTAAGCACTACCTTCCTACACCTATATGTAAGAAATGCATTAGCATCCCCACAAGCAGCCATACCCCCAGGAGTTAAAAGTAAACTACTAGGAGGTAACAGTTATTTATACAATAACGATATCTAACAAGATATTCAAGATCTTCTCAAAGTTACTGCTTCGTAAGACAATCATCTGGACTACTTGGTCTCTGTTCTTTATTCCTAGAGTGATAACTTTATATTTTGTGGCATTTAAATAAATAATTAAAGAATTTTCACCACATGTAAAAAAAAAATGCTGGTTCAATAAACTCAAAAGGATATAGTAGGGGACATGCATACAGTGTGTGGTGAAATTTATGCCTGAGACTTGTTTAATGCTTTGACTATATTTTCAGGTAAGCTGCCTTAGGAGTTCCCAAATCAAGGAGTTCTCTGCATGTTAGGTAGAGAAGCCTTGCCTTTCTGCTCCCATAGATCCAGGGAGCTCGTTCATCATTATAAGAAAAAACAAATTGTTCCCAGTGTTTCTGAAATAAAATACTGTAAAAAGGGGAAATGAAAGGAAATGCTTTGGCTCTTCATTCTGACCTCTGCATGAACATCTTCTTCAAAGTCTTGAGATTTTCAATTGAACTGAAATTTCAGGTGAGTCTATATCAGTATTTTGAGGTCAACAGTGTATATTTGAAGCAAATTTCAGTGTAGCAGTCACTACACTTGGGCTCACATTCCAGAATAGTCTTGCATCATGTTCTTCCCCAATGAAGCTAGAGTATAAGATGGACTCCTGTGGTGCCTCCAGTATGCTCCAGTCAGTAATGGGCCTTCAATCTGTAGTTAGTCCACAGTGAAACCACTAGGTAAAAGGATAATGTGTGCCTGGGTTCCTGTGTAACAATAGTTTTGCTGTACAAATCTGATCTTATTGAGCAAAATATCTTTTTAATATGATATAGCCATTGTATCCCAGCCAACCCAACAAATTTAAATGCACAAACAATAGTTATTTCTCATGCAACATCCTTGCTAGTCTTCATTATTATTACCTACTGTATGATTTTTTTTTTTCCTAGCAATTCTGTTATCAGCCTCAGGCAGGATTCATGATTTCACAAAGGCAGGTTCCCTGCAGTCTGATCTGAGCTTTGAAGATCTCAGTTTAAAAGTCTTTAAAGCATTATGAACAAAGCAGAGGACTTGACAGGACAAGGAACATCTGGACTTCTAGATGTTACCTACTGATTTATGATGCAGTTTCATCATGCTCCTTTAACCCACAATCCATGATTGACCCAACTGCCTCAATTTTCAAGGGATCCAAAATAGTCTGTTTTCAACATCCAGCACTGGACATCTAGAGCTGAGCTAATTCCAGGAAGCTCCTTCTGCAGCCAACAAAGAGAAATGGGCTTCCAAAGATCATTTAAAATTAAAAAAGTGTATCTAGGAGTGTTGCTCAGTATCATTACCTTGAGCTGAGCTTCACGTTATTGGAGTCATATCAAATCAGTAAATTCTTTTCATTTACCTTTTTCTCTTTCATGGTAAGGATAAGGCACTTGTCACTTGTTTTTCTACAAGTATATTATCTATTTCATGCCTTACAGTTCTCGCTTTTGTCTTCACTGCTGCTTTACTTGGCAGTATCAAAGCAACTCCATCCCCTTATATGTATGTATTTCTGTTATGGAGTGAAGAAATGAAGATAATTCATGTCATCAGACTGGGATTTGTGGATGTCATCACAATTCACTAGAACTAGTAAGTCCTGTAGCTTGCTCTTTATTGTTCTACAATACGGTTGGTATATGGAGTGACACACTAGTAAAAGCCGATGAGGACATTGAAGTTTTCTCCTTAGAGCAAAATATCTCTGTTTCATTGTCCCATCTTAGTGATATACTTTACATATTGTACTTTGATATCAGTCCTTTGCTACAAATATAAGTGCTGGTTCCACCTCTTCCAGGTATTTTCTTCTTTTATTTTTTGGCTTTTTTCCTCCTGCAAGTCATACAGAAAGCAGTAGATTTTGTGAAGTTTTCTGTAGCATTTTAAATCTATATCACAACACTTGGTAAATGACTGCACTTTTGCTAACTGATGCTATGACAAGATGGATAAAAGCCTTCTGAAAGTGTATAGGCTTTTTGACCAACTTCTTTTATCACAATCATTTTTATAAGACTTCTTCCAAAGATGTGCCTTGGAATGAAGTTTTATCTCCCAGGGATGTGGAAGAAAGACATGCAATAGCTCTGAGCTATATATCACACCTCAGTCCTGCTCATAGATGTTGCCATTAAAGGCTTGTCTAGCACTTAATTTCCATCTCTGTCTAGCTATACATGTTGCCTCCTTTCTCTTTCCTTTATCTTCTCATGACTTTCAGTTCTTTCCATCCCTTCAGGATTTCCATCATAAATTAAGTAAACTTCTTCCTTATCACCTGCTCACACTATCATTAGATTGAAAGTGCATTTGTTTCTTCTGGGAATTTTATTTAGACCATATGAGATACGAATCTTCTTATTTCATTATTTCAGGTGGTTTTACACCCTAATAATTGTAACTAATCAAATGAGCTTTTATGTTTGGTTGGGATTTTGGTTTTATTTTCTGTTTGTTTGGGTTTTTTTGTTTGTTTTGGGTTAGTTTTTTTTGTAGGTTTTTTTTTTCTTTTGGGATTTGGTTTGGTTTGGTTTGTTTGATCGGATATTATTTTTATTATTTGTTATGTGTCTTCTAGTGTTCCTGGCTGGATGTTTACCCCAAGACAAAGATGCTTTCAGGCAGGTTTCTTTGGTCATATATCCAGTGCTTCTCTTTCACAGTTTTAAGACAGCATTATGTATTCTGCTGTGTTCTTGCATTTTTGCAGAACCCTGCAACAAAGATAACTAAGCCTTCTTCTTGTGCTGGTGATTAAATTAGGAATTAATACTTAAAGCTAATCCCTGCCCAGAGACTGGCTCAGCACTTTTTATTACTGTTGCTGATTTTATTCTTGGAGTTTTTTTTCAAGAGCAGGCAGGAACATACTGCCTGACTTAGTTCCCAGACATATGGATGCCTTCCAGCCACCCCGATGGCAGTGGGCTGGCAACAGACTTCACACCAGTGCCATAGGCACACTTGAATGCACAGCCTCGCCTGCGCTATAGAGGAAGCCCTGTGGGGCACCCAGGCCTGCATTTCTACCGGAAAGCTGTCTGGAGGTGCTCCTTCAAAGATCACAGAGCTGCGTCCAAAGACCTTTTGGGTTAAATGTGTGAGATATCTGTCACTGTCATCTTTTGAAGATTGTCATCCCTTCGCTTTTGGCAAGCTGTGTCCTTGGTGTTAAACTCTGACTCTGAGTAGCCAATAATGAACTATTCACTGTCAGCAGAGATTAATTTATGAGTGTAATAATAGTTATATGCTTACTATTAAATATTTCCAAGTGAAACTTGTGCACATATGGAACAAAGTCAGTTTTGTGACATCTTTTAACTCTGGCCCAGTTTCATTAACTTTTATTTTCCTCACCTGCTTCCACTATCATTATTGTCAGCCTGGGGGCAGGCATTTTTGAAACATTCATTTTAATTACAGCACAATAAGAATACAGCCCCTTGTGATATTTATCAGCCGAATACTGAAGAAATTTTTAATATATTGAAAATAAATCGTGTTTATAGCATACTGCTTTCCCAGCTGTAGGAGATTTTAACAGTTCATATATCGTGCATTTACCACCTTTTTAACATTTAAACAGAGCCTGGGATTTATACCCTTTCATGACTCACCAGTCCCTGCTGCTCAGATGCAATCATCACATAAGAGTAGAAATACTGAGAGAACACAACTAATGCTGCAGTTCTGACTGGGCTGGCAGAGCTGAGAAAAGTGGATTAATAAATTCCAGCATAATCTATGCCTGGCAACAGACAGAGGTACCCCTGGTCCATGCAGATGCAAGGCCGGGTAACAGAGGAAGTGAGACTGCTGGATACTCAGTACAGAAGCTGGTTATGAAACTTACAGTAGACTTTTACTGTCCCCTTAACACTTGAGGAATGCAACATTTGGTGAATGAACGATTAACCATTTGCTAGGACCCTGGAGAAATAGCTGGACAAAATATCTGTGGAACCTCTTTGAATAGGCTTTGGTACAGAAGACCACCTTTGAACAGGCTCACTGTACCTTATTAAAGTAGGAAAATACTTCATAGATCCACTAACAAGGAAAAGACTAACTTATCACTACTGGGAGCTATTAGCACCTAACACTACTGGCCTTTTTCCCTGACATGTGGAAGGGTTGAATATAACAGCCAAGTCTTTGGCTTCACAGCTCTGTGGTTAATGTGCTTTTGCAATTAAACACAGTGAGGCTGGTTCTGCCTTCATCTGTGGCTTTAGCTGTAATGACAATCAGGCAGTCGCTTGGCACATCTCTGACCCTGCTGGGTATCTCTGCTATATATCTCCTTTACTGATGCGCATGGCTGCACTGCTTTAGCATCCATGGCAGAAGCACAGTTGGTTTTCTTCAGAGGTGGGTGCAAGGAGGTAAGGTAGCAATAGGCTGCAGCTTGCTGAAAGGATTCCTAGTACAATCTGCCATAGGAGGTGTCTGCAATTCTACCCCAGCCTGCCCAGATCCAGCTGTGCAGCTCCTTCACAATGCATGAGCCTCAGGTGCTCAGGATTGTTTGTACTGAGATACACAATTCATGTGCAATTTAAAGGACCCAATTTCACTGAGGCTATGCTGATTTATCCCTCTTTATGATCTGATCATAAGTATTTCTTTAAAATACTGTCAGATTCATGCTATCTTAGATGCCTCTGTGGCCTATATTGCCTTTAGGATGAAATAGTGTATCAGGTGACAAAAACCTCAGTACTGCTATTTATGCATGCTGTTGTTCCGTTCAAACATATACCTGACAAGCAGCAGCAGAGTAAAGCAAGGTGGCTCAGGGAGGAAAAGGTTTTTTTAGAATCATAGAATAGTTAGAGTTGGAAAGGACCTTAAGATCATCTAGTTTCACCCCCCCTGCCATGGGCAGGGACACATCCCACTAAACCATGCCACCCAAGGCTATGTCCAACCTCGCCTTGACCACCACCAGAGATGGAGCATTCACAACTTTCCTGGGCAACACATTCCAGTGCCTCACCACCCTTACAGTAAAGAACTTCCTCCTTATATCTAATCTAAGCAATAGGAACAATAGAAATAATAAAGTCATAACTCATCATCTTGTCAAGTCCTGACCCTGCATAGATGTTTTCTAGTTGGGATGAGAATGAAAGTCCATCCATGGCAAAGGCACTTCTGTAGGCAGCAGAAAGGGCACTTAGAGCTCTCTCCTAGTAATCATGGTCCAGAGTTATAGAGTAGTGCCTCTCCAACTCTAACACAATTAGGATTCACTAAGCCATTTCTTCCAATGTATTTTGTGCTCAGAGTAATTTTTTTTCTGCCAGTTAAGCAATGTGGACTTGATGGAAAGCAGTTTTAGGGAAATGCCACCTTCCTGGACCCCAAAACCAGCCAAAAGTCTGGTTGCTCATATACTTCCTCCAAAGTCCTTTCACTTCAGCTACAGGCTCCTCTGCTCTTTTCTGCTCCACAGTAATGTTCTTACACCCCAGATACCTCTTCATCTTCCTTTATTTCCTCTGTTTAGTTAATCCTCTCTAATGAACTCCCAAAGAATTCAATAATTAAAAAATACGTCTGAGAATTCATTTGTTGTTTGCCAGCTGTCATTCTGTTCACATATTATATTGCTCTTTCCCCTACCCTCTGCCTTGTCTGTTTACACAAAGCCTTTTTGTGTCAGGTACTCTCAGTGAGCAGCAATACACAGCATTGTGTGCTCACGCAATAGGCTTGTAATCTCAGTTGACCCTTCAACAGCCCTTAAGCTTAGACTGCCACAAATATCAGCATATAATTTCAGCTAATAGATAACAATGAGTACCAAGGCTTCAATTTTCATCTGTGATCTTTATATTTGCATTTACTGATTTGTGATAACTGACAGACTGAAGAGTGGAGTACTGTAACCTCCTAGAAAATCCTTGTGTTTATTTGTGAAAATAATTTCCTAAGAAGGTCTTAGGACTACAAATATAGTTGCAACTATGGGAGTATGCTCTAAGGAAATCACTTTTCTAGGTGGTTAGGCCGTTATAGCTGGGATTCACATCACCCCAAAATTAGGAACATAGTCTGTGGTGATCATTTCTGTTCTTTTCATAGACAGCAAAGAGAGAGATCCTCAGAGACTGATTCATGTTAGGTGTCAAAGATTCCCTACCAGATGGCTCCACAGACCTGCTCTCCAGACAGTTCAGAAAACAATCCTTCTCTCTGTAAACACACTCTTTGGAACAGAAAATAACCTGTTCCTGCAGGACCAAATTCTGTTCATTTCTCCTCTTCACATGCAAACTACAAACCTAATGTGAGGTCCATTTGTAGTAACACCATATTTTGATTTCATTCACCCTTTTAGTTTCTCCTGTCCCATATTAAAAGGCTGCTATGAAGATTAATACTGCTTATATTAAATAGAAAATAGACACAGTAAAAAAGATATCATCTATGAATCACAGACTTTGCAAAATGCTAATATAGTAGTTGTTTTCAGTATTTGCTTCTGAGCCCATATACCCAAGTCCACAGAAGCTGTCCATTTTGTATATCCATTTTGTAACACCGGAGATTTAAGCTGCAAAAGACCCAAGTGCTGGCTTATCCCACTTGAATCAAAAGGAGCTGCAACTTCTAAGGAAATAATTACATTGAATCTGTTTATTAAATTATTTTATCTTTATGGTTGGGTTTCTTATCAGTTTAACATATTTCAGTTCAGTATCTTCAATTTCTGCCTGCTGGAGACAATTGGCAGGGTACAAAGAGCAAGCAATGCATTTTTGCAGATTAAACAGCACAATGAATCACTGCTTCATACAGTCTTTTTTTGAAGGAGAGCCAAGAGAGACATTGATTTAAAGAGTAAAGCAATTGTCACTTCAAGTTTTGATCTTACATATGGATATATAAAAGTTCAAGAGAACAAAAAATTCACCAGAACTGATCCAGTGTGACAAGGAACTGCAAAACTTCTGAGAAATCATGTAAAAAAAGAACTAAGCCGCCCAAAATTCCAGCCTATAAAATTTAATAATTTCTTTTGCTTTGGGGGGGAGGAGGGGAATAAAGAAGAAATTAAAAAAGAAAAAAGTTTTAAATTTTGTTTGGTTTGGTTTTGTGGCTTACTTGTTTGTTATTTTATTCAGGTTAAAAAAAAATGGGCAAAAAAAGGATTAAATTTACCTAAGAAACTTCCTCAGGTATTACAGCTTTGCAGTTGCAATTCACTTACCTTAACCTCCAGTAAAAGGTCCAGATTAGTTTAAATCTTTCTGATTGTCCTGGAAGGCATGCTAAGGCATATGAAAAACAAAAAGGTGCTTGATGACAGCCAGCATAGCTTCATTAAGGGGAAATTCTGCCTGACCAATTTGGTGGCCTTCTATGATGGGGCTATGGAACTGATAGACAGGGGTAGAGCAGTTGATGTCATCT
>JASSUY010009241.1:0-32181 GCA_032466535.1 Forpus xanthops | reverse complement strand
TGTGACACACCCCCGCCACACCGCACTCGGCCGCCCTCCGACGGCTGCTCGCGGGTCAGAATGGCGCATGCGCAGTGAGCGCCCGTCGCTGGCGCTCCGCCACACGGGAGGAGGCGGGCCAACGAGCCTTAACGCGCATGCGCGGGCAGCGACTGGCATTCTCCCCCTTGTCCCCCCTCCCTTACGGAGTGTGTATGTGTGAGGACAGTGAGTGAGTGAGTGCGTGTGGCGGCGGCACGACCAGCCCCCGCCCCGCAGCGGTGCGGCCCGCGGGCGGAGCGCAGCCCCTCCAGCAGCCGGAGTGGCTTCCCCATCCTCGCCCGCCCCCGCTCATCCTTCCTCCTCTCGCAGGTGAGCAAGGCTGTCGCGGGGAGGAGGAAGAGGGGGAGCCGCGCGGCCGGCGGCCGCCTCCGAGGGGCGCGGCGATGAGACGTATTGTCCGGCTCTTCGGGGGGAAAAGAAAAGCAGGTTTAGCCCCGCAAGCATGCCGGGCCCTGAAGGGCTGCCGACTGGGGATTGGAGGCGCACGGTCCCCTCCCAGATCCGGGGAGGGTCCCGGCCCCCACCCGCCGCCGGCCGGCTTCTCGCTGAGTCGCGCCGGCTGCTGCCCACCTGTCGCCCGCCGCCTCACGGGGGCAGCGGCGGGGAACGGGTCGGTGACCCCGCGGACCGGGCCTGCGGCTCCACAGCGCCCTCTCCCCGGTAGCGTGTGTGGGATGTATGTCGCGTGACGGCGTCGCCCGGGGGCCCACGGCCGTGCTGCAGGATGGAGCGGTGCATGGCTGTGGGGAGAGCCCGGGGCGCGCCTCCAGCCGTTCATCTTTTTCGCTCGACGCTACCTGCGTGAGGGGCCGGAGGGCGGGGGGGGGAAGCGCTGCTCCCTTCGCTCTGTAGAGAGGCCTCTGGTGCGGGGCGGTAGTCGCACGCCAGCGGAGGTGTGGGGTGTGTGTGTGTGTGTGTGAAGGGGTAGAGCCGTGTTCCCGCGTGGGTCACCGGGCTGTGCTACGGTGGAGCCTGAGAGGGGCCCTGAGAGACGCCAGGGCGGAGAAGGGTGAGTGTAGTTGGGTGATAGTGCTATCCAGTCAGCCTTTCCCGGGGGGCTGGGACACCTTCCCGTTAAGTGAGACCGAGTTAACGTGATAGGAAGTGCAGGGCAGCAAGACCTCGAGCTGGGTCAGAGCACACGGATGGGGTTGAGAGGGGTATTCAGGGTGTCCACACCACGTAGTGTTTCTTCTATATAAAATGGGTAAGTTCAGAGCACCAGGAATGCGTTGCCTTGCTGTAGACCAAGATCTGCTTTAGAGGATGGACAAATAGGTGCTATTTGGTTGACTGCTGTCAAGTGCTTGATACATTTCTTTCCTGTCAACGGATACTGGAAAAGCAATTAGATAAATAAATTTTAAACCAGGATAAGTGGTGATGATAGGCAATAGTTTGAAGTCACTTGTTGCCATGTGTTAAATAGTAGTTACTGGCTTGATGAAATTCTGTGTGTATGTTTATCTATTCTGTACTGACAAAAGGTGTCTTTGCACGCAGGTGTTATTCCTGTCCTCCCCTTCTCCTTCCCTTTCTGTTCCTATGCTAAACTATGGGAGTTTGTAATTATAGATTGAGGAGATGGGGGGCTGTTTCTTACCAGATAGGGTAAGGCAATCTCATGTTTTGTAGGCCTGCAGTTTTTGAGTTTCTTGACTGGAACATGTCATGGGATGCAAAATGATTATTTTATTTTCTTATCACTGCCTGCCTCTGCAGCTGACTTGCTTTTAGTAGTATTGTGGTGATGTTTTGTTTGTAAGTGAAATAGGCTTAACTTTTTCTTCATGTCAAACAGTGGTTTACAACGTTTTTGATACACAGACTTACAGTGCTTTTAGTGGTTGTGCAAATTCTTGTTTAATGAACTTCAATTCACCAGTTTTTTTTTAATCTTCATTGAAGACCATTAGAAATAATACATGGACCAAAGGTTGGAAACTACTCACCCTGCTGATACTTTTTTATTACCTTTATGCAAATGGTTTAATTTTTGACCCTCTTAAACAACATCATATGTGAAAAAATACATTGTTTCCCAGAGACTTCTTTTGACAATGTAGATGCTTTTTTTCATGTATTATTGTAAGGTTTTAATATTACCAGAGGACCTCCACAGGCACCTCTACATGAGCTGTACTGACTTGGGCCCTACTTCTGTACACTTAAGTGCCAAAACTTCTTGAGTCAATTGGTGCCATCAAGTTCTACAGTGTAGTAATACAGAAGTTGATACTTGCTTGTGACCTTTACAAGCAGTGTCTCAGGTTACTCTGAAAAATAGTTCAAGCTTCTGGGATGAATAATTAAATTGCATTTATGTTTGGGGGTTTTGCTGTTTGTGGTTTTGATTTTTTCTAAGGGAAATATTTGAGGCCCTGAGTGACACGGTTTAGTGGTGAACTTGGCAGTCCTGGGATAATGGTTGGACATAATGATCTCGGAGGTCTTTCCAACTTAGTTAATTCTATGATCTCTTGCAGAAGCAAAACTATTACTGTTTCGTACCGCTTCTGCCCGTCCCTGCCTTTGGGTTGGCCGGGCTTTCTCAGAAGTTTGCTAAAGCTAGGTCACTTTAATTGAAACAGTGCCCTCTGGTGACACCTGTAGAGAAGCACTCCTGCTACTTTGAAATTCAGTGTTTCTCCCAACAAGGCTGGAGGAGTATTCTGCGCTGAAATGCTAGTGTGGCGTGGCTGAGATGGGGGATGAGGAGTTGCCTGTGTTCCTATGTGGAAGATGCACAGCAGTCACTTGGAGTCTGTTACCCCCCTTTTGTGAAATACTTTACACTGTAATTTATTTTACTGGCTTTTGATGAGAAATGTTTGATTCCTCAGTGTAATGGAGAAAGAAGAACAACCAACCCACAACCCAACAACAAAATAAAACCCTCTTCACGAGGCTGAGTGGTTTACTGTCAGGTGTTTTTCTTCCTCTGTAACTTGCCTTTGTTCAGAATTTTTTTGAGAGATCCCTTGCCTTTAACACTTTTATCTTGCTAATGACTGTGAAGATTCAAAATCCCAATCTTTAGATATACTCTTAATCTTGATGCTGCTCAGCAACAGTGAATAAGAATGAAGATATAGAGCTAACTCTAATTTCAGTTACTTGTGTAAACTGTGGTTTTTAAAATTGCCTGTATTCATAACAGACATCTTCAAGACCTCAGGAGGCTAATGAAGTCTTAATGTGCTAGTGTTCTCCTTGACAGGTCTTTGAATATTGAAATATTTGAATTTATAAAGACACACTTCCACCTTAAACAGTTTCTTATTCTGTGTTTTTTTGTTGGTTTTTTTTCCTTCTTAGAGGTTAGCGATTAATCTTTTTCTTTATGTTTGCTTGGAGCTGAGTCATGTGGGCTCCTCCTTTCATTGAATAAAGCTGAGTTGAAAACTTCCTTTAAGAGTGGAGAGTGTAATTTGTTGTATTTTATTAAAGGATGAGGCATCAAAGGCATGGTTTATTTCTGATCTGAGTGTTGTTTATACCCCTTGTTAGCAGAGATACTTAAAAATGCATTTTCAAAATAATGAGAAAACATTACTGTTAATACCCTTTACATTTAAATACCTGGAACTGTTGCAGTAGAAATAATCTTTTAATATTCATACATGCATAGTATTTATTGCTTGAACAGAAGCTTTGTGGGCTTCATGTTTTGCCTCTTTATGAGCTAATTGCATTGAAAGACTGCTGAAGCAAGAGTCTCGACGTTACAGTTGGATGTTTTTAAGTAGATGTTCTGTCAGCTTAGTCCTCTAGAATGTGTGGATGTGTGACTGCTGCTTTTATTCCTTTACTCTTTACTCCCTAAAGGCCTCACAGAACTCCAGGGAAAATGGCATTGCAAGCTTTCTTGTGGGCAAGCTGGTATGACCCAGTATTCTGCCAAGCAGAAAGGGGACATCTGAAGTAAGAGCTAGAACAAGGCAGTTGTGAGGTGTCAAAAGAGCTTGCAGCTCTTGCAGTGGCAGTCCAGTCTCTAGGTGAAGCTGGTGGCAGCAGCTTTACGCAGTTGGGTGGAGCCACATGAAGTGGAGAAGGTAGGATGAAAAAGGAGAGGGTGGCCTGGAGTCATGAAAGGGAAGACATGTTCAGCAGCATGGCATATACTGAACATTGGAGCTTTTTGCTGTGACTTTGAAAAGTTAACATGGTGTAAGTGATGGTCACTGAACCTGCTTGTTAGCTGAGGAAGAGGGAGACTGTTTCCTGTCTGCGTTCCAGTTATAGGAGAGTCGATTTAGAAAAATTAACCCTTTCACTGAATCTTAGGGCATAGTAAAATAAAGTACTAGGAATTCTGGTGGACTAACACGAAGGATTTTAAAATACAATGTTTGTGATGACCATGAAAGGCTAGTATTTGCTCTTTTGGGCTTGCTGTTCTGAGGTGTGCCACTCTAGTAGATTCGCAGCTGCTCTTTTCAAACCTCTTTAGAGGCTTCCAGGTGGGTTGTAGACTGTCATATGGCACAAATGGTGTCTAACTTCAACCACTCTTGGACATGCCTTGACAATGCTCTCAGAATCCTTACTATCCCAGCTTTATTGTTGGTGTAATTTTTTACATGGCTGTAAATTAAGTGCCAAGAATGAGTTTCCATGCTTGTTGTGTGCCTTTCCGTAAGTAAAGGTAGGATTCACTTTTCCTGCCTCTGCCTGTGTTGTCTTATGGTCCTGACAAGAACAGCTGTTTAGATAGAAGAACTGTAGGGCAGTAATGCTTGGGGGGGTAGTGGGGTGGGGAAAGAGCTGTGTAACCTGTAAGTCCCAGAAGTTTTGCCTTTATTTCTGTAGGGCTGCACCAGACAGGCTGTTTTCTTGTCTCTTTGTGGCAGCGTCAAGTGCATCAACAAGTCAGGTTTCCTGCCCCAGAAGATCTCTGGCTATGCTGCAGTGCGCTTTTCTGCCTGACACAGGGAAGTTCAGCAGCTGCTTAGTCAGAATATCAATAAACATGCTTGTGAGCCCCTCATATGCATTATATTTGTGATATAAGAACCTGCTTATTTCTCAGTGGTAAAGAGCAGCCTCTTTTTGTCCAGATTAAGCATTTAACAGTTGATCTCATGCCAAATCTGGGGTATGAGCAGTGATTTGTTGCAGCTTGATGGTTAAATGGAAGCCGTTTCCTTTTCCCTCGCTAAGGCAGATCTGCTTGTAGTCCCCTATGGTAAGATTTACCCTTGTGCAAACCCGTAAGAATAGTTATTTATTCTGTTTCTTTGAGGTGTCAGGCTTGTGACCTATTCTTCATGTCTGTTTCAGAATTTCATTTATATGTGTGCATATGGATTAATTTCATAGGCAATGTAAACTTTAGATTGGAAGTGAACTGGGAGAGGCATATGCTGCCTTATTTTCTCCAGTCGAACTGGGGAGACTTTCAGTCTCCCCCAAATGTTGAAGGTGTGACCACAACAGTTACATAGCTGAGTGCCACAGCAGCATGTGGTTGAGGTTTGAACATGGATTAGAACAAGCTGGCTGAAGTTCAATCCAGATAAAATATACATGATGATGTGGATGTAATTATCAGCCTTCCTAATTGGAGGAGTGCATCTGCCATTAGGTAGAAGTGTTAGTGCCCTCTGGTGACTTTGATTTTTTTTTTAGTTATTGTTCTTAGCAATCATATTGAAGCAGTAAAATCAGGGATGTTTTTCTTTTGTTTTGTTTTTTATTATTTATTTCTTTTTAAATCTTTGAGTGAAAGATTGAGACCTCTTCACCTGATTAGAGCTCCCTGGAATTTGAAGTAGTTTCCTTCCCTCCTCCCATTGGTTTTAGATTGTTATAGCAGTTCCTAGTGCAAGTAATGAAGTGTACTTGGGGAGAACCTTTGTCAGTTAAGGAAGAAAGAACAGCATGCCCAAGAATAACCATAAATGACAGAGGAGGAGACTCATTCTTAAGCTTTGTATGGGGTCCTCTGCTAAAAAGTGGAGAGTGATTTTAATCATTTAGTCATTTCTTGGAGCTCATGAATCTTTTCGCTAGTACTGCTTGTACTTATACAGCTTGTTGGCGGTCTGAGGGGTGAAGAGCTCAGAATGGAAGAGAAGAAATGTGTAATGGGGGATTGTAGAGAAGAAGTTTGATATGTGTAATTCCAAAGAGATTTGGGGGGAAAATGTGATGCAGAAGGTTTTGCTGTCTTTGGCACTGTCTCAGAGGAGTTGGGTGCTGGTACTTTGGGATATACATGTATTACCTCTTTTTGTCTTAAGGAGCTGTGATACTGGCAGCAATCAGTTACGCCTGAAGTGGCCCAGGGCTGGTTATCAACTCTATGGCCATTGTTGTAGTAGTGTGACATTAAAAGCTGTTTGATTTGTTCACCCCTCATTACTCATTGAGGGACAGCTTTGAAACTATGGATTTGGCTCTCCTCATTGAGATTAGTTCAGATTGATCATACTTTTGGAGTTAATCTTTAAAAAAGATTTGATCTTTTTTAAGTTGAAAATATATTTCTTAGATAATGGTAGCTAGATAAAATTGGCAGAGATCCTGAAAAAGTGATCTTAATGCAGTTTATAAATTGAATCACTTTTATCGTGTTATTCAGGCGCCCAGGGTTTGTCTAAACTACAGTCTTATATTTTCATTTAGATTCAGAGTAAGTGGTGTAATCTCACAGAGTGTCTGGAGTTGGACCAATAAGTGAATAAACAGGACTAGTAAAAAGCACCTTTTCTCAGCCTTTACAGATTAATGTGTAGGTAGGCAGCAACCTTCATTGAAAACCTAAAAGTCCCAATTTACTGAGTTTTTCCTGTGTAAGCTTCATGTCCAAATCTGTATCAGAAGAGGCATGGAAGCACAGATTGACTTGTGACGTTTTAGTTTCATGTAGAACTTGAATTTGTAAACTCTTTTAACAGGCTGTGTTCCTAGTCCACTTGTTTTATTGCCAAGTTTTTTGTTTAATCTTCTAAGTGTTCTTAAGATCTTTTACTTACTTGGTAATGCTGGGGTCCTACACAATTCTAACTAATTTAAATTGGTTTGTAATATAATTAGGTAGTGACGCTGCATGCAGTGGGGCAGCTTATTTATTGATGGCTCACTTCTCTCACTGCTATGGCAGAAATACTAGTAAACTTGACTGCATGAGGGAACTTACCCAGCTAGCATTTTTTCACCTCGTGCTTCGTTTTTCATTTTGGTAGCTTCCCCAAACTGTTTATTCTTCAGCCATACAAAGTCTGACTCTGATGTCATGGCAGGGAAAAAGAGTGAAAAAAAAAAAAAAGGGGGGGGCAATTAAAAAAAGCAGAAATGACTGGCAAGTATAAAATCAGAGTTCCCATAAAGGAACTGAAATCAATTAATTGAATTTGTTGTGCCTTTGTGTGATTTTTAAGTGCTGATTTCTGGTATTAGAGGCCAAGCTCATCTCTATCCTGAATCTCTAGCTTGGTTTGCAAGTCTGGGAGCTTGTGGGGAAAACTCGTGAATTTCAGATTTCATGCAGTAATATCTGAGGCATGATAGGGTCCTTGGGACACTTCAGAAAACTTTTGCAGGAAGTTAACAGTCACTGATTCTCTTACAGTAGGCTGATTTGGGAATAATGTTGGTGTTACTGGGAACTTGATAATACAGCCTTTTTTTCTGATAAAGGAAAAAGTAATACAGAAGCCTGTAAAGTATTTGGGGGATTCCAGAAACATTTGCAATATGATATATTATAGCACTTATTTGTGTGATATGTCAAAATGCTGCTGGGATCATGTGTACATCTTACCTTAGATGTACATCTGGTTTCTGAAATGCACATAAATTGCTTGAAGTGCTAAATCAATAAAAGAAAAAAGAAAGTATTTGGGTTACTTTCTCCCCTATTAATGCATCACTGTTTTGTGCTGTCACTAATTAGTAACTCTAAGATAACGAAGTGTATTGATAAAGCATATGGTTAAGTGGATGACTCATAGTCATTGTATTTCCTCCCCTACTCTGTGCCACATAATTAATTTTCTCTGTGTGGTTAAAGGGCACCTGAACTGTACTGTCATTGCAAGCAAGTCCAGACCATTCTGCTAGTAGCCTTGTCTTTGAGTACCAGCCAGTTTCCCCATGTGCTTTATTGCTAAGTATACCTGAGTAGTGGCAGCTATCTCATCTATTTTTAGCATAATAATCATGTAGTTTTAGACCAATCAGTGTGTTTGGGTGTTAGTTCTCAGGCTTGTCTGGTAAGTGCTTTTAAATAATTTTTATATTCTTATTGATCAAACTTTTATGGAAATATGCCAACGTGCGTTTTGTAAAGGAGTAAAGTATAAGAAGAATAGAATCTATTTATTTCAGTCCTTCCTTGCAGTTGGGATGATCTTCAGATATCTTCTGGAGCTCAGAGTGCAAAAGTACTGGAGGCTTAGCAAGATTTCTTCTTAGCTGGACTCTCACCTGAGAAGCATGAACGTGGTGAAGAGTAAGCAGCCTGAAATTTAAGATGTTTGTTAGGACAGATGAAACCTGGGCCTTGTAGGTCTGCCTTAATATAGGATAAGAATAAACATTACCAAAGTATAAGGCTTTTATTACTTTTTAATATGCCATACATAGATAGTGCCAGGTGTGCAGTTTCTAATGAAGCTGGTTTCTAATGTCCCTCCATAGCAGAAATGGTTTTGCTACTTTCTGTTTGAAAAGTGCTTGACTAGCCGCTCTTTGTTGGCTGGTTGAGTGCCATACTGGTTATACATAATTTCTTTTAATCCTCCTTTGCTGTGGTGGTTTTGCTGTTTTGTTGTTTTTTTTTTTTTCTTCCACCTCCTCTGCCCCTCTGTCTGGGTGTATTTTGGATTGATTTTGAACTGATTTTGCAAGTTAAGTCTTTCATAATAGATTTTGGTGTTCTTAGTTATGTGCCTTGCTAAAGGTGCTGTTCTCCTTACTAGTGAACAAAAGCTTTCTTTCTAATCCAGTCATGGTAATAGATAATTTATAATGGTACTTTGAACAAGTTCATATTATGTTACATTGGACAAAGTCTTCATTACAGATGTGCCAAAGCTAGTAGTATCAAATCTTAATCTCATTATGAAACTGTGATTCTTCAGCTATTTTTTAATACCTTTTAGCTGTGCTAGATCTACACAAAAATATTATTTTATATGCGGAAGTTGTTCAGCTCTACAGGTAATACCTGTTTAAGTGTTGAAAGTATCCACCCAGAATACTTCTAAGAGAATTTGGAGAGGAAAAAAAAAATGTTAATGAAATTGTAGTCGGGAGATCAAACAAAAAGGCAGGCTTGATACTGTTTTCACATGAGGTGGCTGCCAGATGTACAGTGTTTTATACAATTGAAGGCATATTAAAGAAGTGGAAAAACTAGTTTTGAGGTACAGTCTTTATTTACCTTTGAAGAATGACAGCTATTCCTAAGCAGATAGTGTGCTTTCGGACTTACTTGCAGATAGTGCTTCCTCAACATCTGCATGTAATGGCTTGCCCTTGCACTCAACTTGCTTTTTTTTTTTTTTTATTTTTATGTGAATAGGGTCTGTGTGATGACAACTCAAACTGTTTTTCATGCTATGACTTGTGTTTGATACTTCTGCAAAGTCAGTCTTCTATCTGAAACTGGTGGTGGAAGGTCTTCCTCCCTAGGATATAGTTCATGTTTCAGAAAAGGTAGTTTAACTTTCACAAAAGAAGTGTTCATACAAGTCTATGTGTAAGCTAGCATTCAGGGACTTAAGTTTGTTAAAGAGGATTGTCCAGAAATGGTCTGTTAGAGGTCAGTAGTCAGACTTGCTTTAGTTTCTTCTCTCTTTGGTAATGAATGCAGTATCACTTGGAGAGGGAAAAGGATTATCTTCAGATTTGTTGTTACATGATCCCATGTATTTTTTTTTTTTTCATATACAATGGAAAGTGTTAAGCTATTTAAGGTAACATTATGCTGAGGCATCTAGAAACTTCCAGAAAAATCTTCTGGTTTTGGTTTTGTCCTATGAAATTGAGCGCCTTCCCTGTTCAATTTGGTTAGTTTATGGGAGAAAGCTGAAACACCCACAGATGTGAAAGCAGAGTTGTACAGTTGCAGCATGTACTTGTTACAAGCCCAAAGTAAACATATGCAAAATGGGTATGAATTCTTAAGCAAGTTTATACTTAGAGTAACAGAGGTATATGTGCTAATGATTTGAGGTTGACATAGTTTCGTTGAGGAATAATTCTTAATGTAAGTTTTATAGTTTAGTTATAAGACATGAAAGAGATTAATTTAAAGGGTATTGCTGAAGCCAAAAACCCTTTTATAAAGGATAGCTTAGTGAAATCTGTTGGGCAGATAATTCAGGGATGTGTTGTATTTGTTATGCTAAGTTTGATAGACATACAAATCTAGTTAGCCTATGTTAAGTGATGGTGCTAAAAAGGGAAGCTTGTTTGATAAATAATGCAAGTAGCTATCATGAAAGATGTCTTGCTAAGGTATTGTGCCCATAAAACTTCTGTTAAATCCTCTGTTTATTTGCAAACAAAAGTATATTGTAGAAAAGTTGAGGGTTTTGATTCTTTCAGCTGCACCTATTTAAAAAAAAAACCCAAAACCAAAACTATCTCTTTCATGACTTAGAAAAAAATTCATAGTTTTATATATTTACCCTTATTCTAAGAAGTCATATATTTACCCTTATTCTAAGAAGTCATAATCTTAAGTGGAAAACAGAATTAGGCAGTAACAAGTTAAAGGATATAGATAGAAGTGAGATCTCTCAAGTGAACAGGAAAAAAATCTTCCTGTGATGTCTTGGGATATGCTGGAGTTTGTGTTGCTTTTACTTGTCGTATTTCTGTGTGGACTGTTACTGCGTGTCAAGAATATCTTCTTGATTTTACTTGTCGAAGTGAGGGAGGAAAGATGCGGAGAAGTGATGGACTTCAGGAATGGAAGGTTTTGTTGCCAGTCTCTTTCTCTGGTGTCATCTTTCCCTATTACATTCCAGGTCATTAAAGGAATTGGATATCATCCCTCTCCCCTCTTCCTCCTCCCCTCTCCCCCTTCCCCCCTCCCTTGGGCCACAGGGTGTATTTCTATTGTCTTATCATCAGACTGGATCCTTGGTATTTCTTTGCAGCTTTTTCTGTATTCATGATTCTCCAAATGTTGATAAAGTGCTTTGCTTACAGGAAGAAAATTACAATCTTTTGGCAAAGAAGGCCAGTATTCTTTGATGTAACAATCCTCAAAATTGGAAACCACATTTTGGAAGAGAAAAAGAGATCTTGCCTAGGTTGGTGATAACATTTACATATTGTGTTCTTTAGGGGGATGGGGCCGGATTAAGCATGTGATTAGGTCCCAGAGCATATTAATGTTGTATTTGCTCAGTCCCTCAGTGAGGGAGCTGGCTGATACGTCAGTGTTACTGGTAGAGCAGCTCCACTGCCTGCTATGTGATAAGTTTGTCAGTTTTATAGTATTTAATAGCCACACACAACTCAGGTGGAAAACCGCACTCTTTGTGGGAAAAACTAGATTCTTAGATTGGAAAGATCTGTGAATCGCTGTATGAATATTGCATTTAAAGTAGTAGCTGTTTGCTGAAGTTGTTTTTCACTGTCTTGGAGGTAGGAGAAGATAAATTTGTGCAGCTCATTAAAATATTTTAGCTTTTAAGTGCTTAAAGTGTTTTGTGGGTTTTGTTGTGGGTTTTCTTTAAGTTTTCTGTTTTTAAAATAAAGCTGTTTCTAAAGTACATACCACTTGCCAAAAACACACCAACTATGCTGTGTCTAGTGATTTCAGTGGTGTTTCAACTGTAAGGTACCAGTAATCTTATTTATGATGTGACTGACTCTCCTGTATGTTTAAATAAAATTAATCACCAAAATAAATGTCTCTAACCCAGCAAGCTGCATATGAAACCAACTAAAATATTAAAGTATTTTCAAAGCGCAGCCAAGCTATTGGTGTTACCAGCCATTCTTTTCACCTCACTTCCTGGTAGTATAGAATGGGTAAACTGATCACTAAGTTGGTGTGATTTGGGGTTTTGTTGTTTTTGTTGTGGTGTCTTTTTCTTAAATTATTCACTAATATGGATGATTTTGGCTTTGAGACAACACTGAAGCATTTGTATTTATTTAAAGTGTATATATCTTAACTGTAGGAAAAAATAGCCATGTATTAATTTCTTTCACCAAGCTATTTCTAGTTCCAGATATTCATAGGCAGTATCAGTTGAATCTCTCAAGGTGGTGACACCATGAAATCTTTCATCAAAACAACTAGAAGAAGTAGGCACAGATAAGGGCTTGCATGTACTCTGTCTTTGCTCTGTCCTTTAATGATACCCAACTGATATGCTGTTACTTGCTTATTTGGCTATTGTTTCATAGCATGGAAGGTTGCAGCTTTTCTCTCCTCTTCCTGGTTATGGCCTTCTATCACCTATACACTAAGTTTTTCAAAAAGATCTTAAGCTTTTTTAGTAACATGTGTCCACTCTTTTTGGAATCTAAAAAAATATACAAAAAATTCATGTCATCAAGAGGAAGAAATGAAGTAGATTGTATGGTTTGTGCTTGAACAGTATATTTGGATATACTTCTTTCTGTCTGAACCTACACACTATTCTAATTAGGTCATTAAGGCCTTTTGTGTTTTCTTTAAACTAGAGAATCAGAATACTTTGAGGGAGGCACCTGGTGGTCATGTAGTCCACACTGTTGCTTGGGGCACAGCGAAGACGGTTTATTATTAGAATCATTTGAAAATACTGCAATGTAAAGTGCTTTAATATATCTTGTAAGTCAGCAAAGAATACCTTCAGGAATTGAAAATTTACACAATTTTTTAACAGGAAATAAAATTCACTTCTTGCTACAAAATTGCAGTGGCAAAGTAACTTGTCTTATGCTCACATTAACTGGGCATTAAAATGCCTAATTTTTTTTTTATTTATTCTTCCCTTTCCCCCCCTTTTCCCCCCTCCGAATTTGAAAGCTCAAGATTCTGCACAGCATAATTCTCCAACAGGCAGCCTGTGAGCTGTGGTCTGCTTCTGCAGGGCCCATGGGTTGTGGTCTGCCTCTGCAGGGCAACAGAACAGTCCTGCATGTAACTGAGCTCCCTGTTCAGCTCTCTCAGCTTTTTTCCCAGCACATCTTTCTCTTCACTGGGGCTTTTTTGTTGCAAGCCTGCTCCCTGTTTGGTGTGCAGTGTCTGCTTGTATTTATTCTGTTGACAGATATCCTTGCATCTCCAGGAAAAGGATGGTTTCATGCCAGTAGTGATGAAGTGGTATCAAATCCTTGTTCAAGGTGTAACTTAGGCTAATGGCTCCAAATACTTCAAGTGTCCTTCAGATCCTTTTAGTTTTTTGTATCAGTCGTAGCCTTTTTTTCATTTCACCAGCTTAAGGTGAATCTTGCTTGATGGCGAAGATGCTTGTCTTGGCTGTGTATTTAGGTGGCTGAATTTTATATTTTTTTTTTTTTAATATAAACTTAACGCTCTCCAGGCAGCAATGCAGGGCATGACAGGGTCTCAAAGAAGTGTTGTATTTTCATTTAGATATGGTAAAGAATTAGCTTTTGTTGGTTTGTCCAGAATGGCCTATCTCTCTTGCTTAAGAGTAAGCCAGTGCTGTTGATTAGTTTGGGGAAAGTATTCCCTTTTTGTAGAAGGGGACGGAATTCCAGCAAGCTTTCCTGTCAGAAGCTGCCAGAAGAGCTTACCTGGTAGGTGGTTTAGGATCTGAGAATCTTTGCTTTTTTTCTAATTGTGATTTCCTCAAGATTTGCACTCTTTTGTTTTAGCACTGTGGTGGTTTTGGTGATCCTACAAAGGAAAGCAAAGCATTTTCTAATCAGCTTGCTAAGATTAGAGGTTTCAGCTGTTTGTACTAACTGAAGTTAGTTTATAGTTTATTGCTGTAAACCAGTAAATTTACATTCAAAATATCATTCACGCCCAAATCTCTATTAAAACTATGTTGTGTCATTGCTCTTTGACCCAAGTTTTCAGCTTGCATGTATCTGCAGTTAAATAAATTTTTAATGCATGCATCCATTGATTTGACAGAAATGGACACAGCTGCATTTCATAAACTGAAGGATATGTTTGAGTATTAAGTATCCAGTCATCCACTGAATGTCTCAAATATCCAAGTAGAATTTGGATAGGGCATTGTTTGTGAATTTACTATGCTGAGTTCATAGTGCTAGAATAATCTTTAAAATCCTTTATCATTAATCTTTACCCTGAATTTATTTTTCTGGTTTGTAACAAGAATTTGAGGCTTGACTTTACTACCACTAGATGTATATAAATGTTTTGGCATAGTTGGTTCTCGTGCTTTGCCAGCTATGCTCTTCAAATCAATGCTTGCCTTATGTCTCAGTGTCTTTTTGGTGCCTTCTGAAAAACATTGTATTCTACATCAGTTTTACGAATTCTACAAACTATAGATATTTATTATGTCATTCCTTCCTTAGAGCAGATTCTTTTGTCAGTAATGTAGATAGATGGCTAAGAAATAGTTCCAGCAGGGCTTTCATTTCTACTGTCCATTTACCTGAAATCACATTTAATTTTTCTGGTGATTCAGTTGTTGTTAGTGCACAAGAAGTACAGTACATATACCAGTATTTCAAGCCTTGAGATAAATTCCTGTCTCTTTTGAGTATCTAGAGACAAGATTTCCCTATAATCTACTGTAAGTCTGTTTTGAAAACAGGAAAGTCTGATGCAATCTTAAAAATACACTACCCCATTCATGAAAATATTTACTCCAATTTTTTTCAGTTGAAGTGAATATATGCTTGGTCTCTAATTTGAGGCACTTTGACTAGGCCGCTGACATCTGGTTGGGCCAGCTGACAAATTCTCCCTGGATTTATCTGGATGTTCTTGAACATGTGAAACAAGCTTCCAACATCCATTTGGTTTGTGAAAAGTCCTGAATTTGTAGGACTTAACTTGGATTTACTTGTTTTCTCTATGTTTTATTTAGGTGGATGCTTTGCTGGTCAGCAGTTACTGACTGGTCTTGGGTGAAGAAAAATATTTAATATTAAACTATTAGTATTTGGCTCTTTACCTGTTCTCACTAGTTTCCTGATTTACTGAGGTTCTCCTGAAGGGACTTAGAAATGTGGGAAAGATGTGGATGCTTGGATAGATAAGTAACTGGCTTGTGTCTCGCTTGTAGAAGTTGGATACTCTGAGCTTGACATGCTTTCTTAAACAGCTGTGGTGGATAGTGGCACAGCAGAAAATCCAGCTTTCTTCCCCAGATGTCTGCTGTGGTTCTACATGATACTTGTCATACTGAATGCAGGCAATTCATATGCTACTAAGTTTTTTTTTCTTTCCTGTTAGCACCATTTCCATAGCAGCCATGCAAACTTCCATATCAGTGTATGGTGTTAAAAAAGGGAATAATTGTAGAGAACTTTGTTGAAATGTTGTCATCAGAAGTGTTAACAATAAAGGCTACGCTCATCTGTCTGAAAATTGAATTTTAAAACAGAC
The DNA here is from genome assembly GCA_032466535.1 of Forpus xanthops. Lineage (NCBI taxonomy): Eukaryota > Metazoa > Chordata > Aves > Psittaciformes > Psittacidae > Forpus > Forpus xanthops. Next base: position 16,619 of record JASSUY010009241.1, on the reverse strand, counting down.
AAAGTATTGTGTGTCTTCTTCAAGATCCTCATTGTCTATTAATGGCTTTACAAAAAATACAGTAAAATGTTCTGTCAACAGTCATTTTCCTGAACAAGAAAGTCGAGCATTCAGTGAGGAAGGAGTTTTGCCTTCTTTTCCTAAATGTAAATGTCTTTTGTGTTACTGCACAAAGAAAGTGTGCAGTTGAGGCAGGTGGATGTAGTGAGTCTTCTGTGGATTTGGAGGCTGTTATTCAGCCATAGTTGGTACTTCATCCCTCGCTTGCTAAAAAGCCATCTTAGGATGGTTTGATCATCTTGGGTTTGATTTAGCTGTTCACAGTTTTAACTCTAGCCCTTGAAGCCTACAGAAGATTATGCAATGAGTTCATGGGTATTTGAGTTGTCTTTACATCTACATGTGATGTGTATGTTTATGCAGAATATTCATTCTAGATCCTCAGTCTGTTTTCATAATTGTTTTTTCTTTTATGTGCTTTTGGCGTGTGAGTTGTGATTGTTGGTGGCAGAGTTCCTGTAGCCTACTGACAGTAACAAAAGTCATCGTTTGTCATCTGTTTCACAACTTCTGAATGTGCAGTTGCATATTTTTTCCAAATCTTTTTCCTGTGCAGTACTCTTTCTGTTCTGAGAGACAGTATGCCACCCATACCAGTCCATTTGTAGATTTTTGTACTGATTTTCTTTGAGTTTGTCCCATGTTGGAATTAACTAAACATTCCAGCGAATTTACTACATTTACAAAAAGTAAAAAGATTACAGCTGGAAATATAAAAGGCAGCTTCTGGAGACTTTTGTTTGTATTACTTTGCTGTGATTTTTTTTTCTGACGCACAGTCTATAGCAGCTCTTTTCTATTTGTGTTATTTGCATTACCCAGAAACAAAACAGAAGTGTGGATCTGAGTACCTGTAAGAGAATATTTGGATGCAGAAGTCCATGATAGCAGCATTCAGTGCTCTACCGCTGCATGCTCTAAAGCATGACTCCTCTATTCAGAATGTTGTCCACAGATGTATTCTTCCTTTGATAGTTCTGCTGATACCATGCCTGCAACATTTAACCTGTAACAAAAATATTCTTCAAACTAAACATTGGGTAATTGACATGACGTTAACCTGCTCTTGTCTTCTAGCAAAACTGATAGCTGCATGCCCATGTGGAGGGTGTCTTTGAAAAACCCATTGTGGAAAGGTTATAATTTTATAGAGCTGTCTGATCAGAAGTAGTGCTTCTAGTTCAAGTAACACCTATTTATATTTTTTCTTTTCTACTTATTAATTGAAATAAATACTAGTAGTTCATAGATTTCAGAAATGTCTCTAGGTTATGATTTCTCTTGTTTTGGGTGTTTGGGGTGAAGGAAGGATCCCTCCTCTGGTTACTGACTGAGCATGCGTTGGATATTTGGATATTTGAGGAAATGTTTCTCATCAGGGTAAACTGTCAGCATGCTTGAATTCTGGAGAGGAAGACTGAAGAGGGCAAAGCCTTTTTATTATACTTGTACTTTCTGTGCTAAAATAATCTAGTTCCCTAATTCTTACCCTTTTGGTATATGGGGAGGAAAAACAAGCCACGGATCATAACTTAAGATGTTCAATGTGTTCTGACAGCAGTTTTAAAATAATAGCCAGAACCAGAGGAATAAAAAATTCTTCTGTGCAATGTCCTTTCTCAAGAACTATCAAATGGAACAAAGGCTTGTGGGTGATCTCTGAAGAAAGTAGCTCTGGGAACCTGAAAACTTGTAAGCAGTTTGTGAGCAGAAACTTGTTCTGCTCTTGTGCAGTTCAGTTGTTTTCCTGGTGAACCTACATTTTTAACACCCAAGCTCTGCTGAAGAGATCTTTTGTTAGAAAAAAAACAAACCCCTTACAACCCCAGGCTAAACTTAAATAGCATTTACACATGTTCACATTTTTGGCTTACTCCATTTGTTGCCTGTCTCAGTTCTTTCTTTCTGCTTGATTCATGCCTGTGTTGTGTGAGGGCCAGGATATGCTACTGCTTGCAGCTGTGTACCAGTGCTGGTGCTAAAATTTGTTTGCCTTGTGCTACAGTATCTACCACTTAACTCTTGTCTGTGTGTCAGCTGGCAGTGTAGAGCTGGCTTTCCAGTGGTGGAAGTTGGAATGGTAAGGATCTCCTTCCTATTTGTGTGCAGCTGAAAGTCTTCCGTATTGGGCAGAAGTTCTTTGTTGTTGTATGTTGATTAGCAAACTTGGCTAATAGTTTGATTTTGGTAGGAGGATTTCAGTAATTTTTGTAATAGTATTTGTTTTTTGCAATAGGATTTGGTAAACAAGTAGCTTGTGCCCTGGAGAAGGATATTCTCCTGGATTTTTTAACTTTTTATTCATCTGAGGAGGTGGAAGCTATAGGTTATATTGATACTTGAGATTAAAAAAGGAGAGCCCTAGGTACTTGAGCACAGTGTACGAAAAAGGACTTGTAACAGCTGGAGACTTAAGATATAAATGAGATGGAGCCTTAATGTTATTTCTCTCTCCCTTTAGTCATGCCTCTATGTCACACACACACACACACACACACCCCTGCCACATCCCCCCCTCCCCAAAGTCAGAGAATGAGGTGCATAAAAGAAGCAATAATATGATATTGTTGTTTGCATTGTGAGCACACACATGATAGTGAAAGTGTTCTGTGGGTAGTATCTTAAAGAATAATAATTTCACTTAATTGCATGTCTAGGTAAAGCATCTTAAAGGGTAAGGGAAGAGAATCTAAGTTGAGGACCATAGCTAAATGAAGCTTCTCACCCCCCTCCCCCCTTCATTATCGAAATTAATAAAACTGATTTTTAAAAAATATATTTTTTATTCTATTTGTTATCCTGCAGATTCTAATTTCAGCTGTTTTGGAGCTTAAACAGTTGATAGTGCTTGTGACTATTGTGCAACAGATGCTTAGGGAAAGATTGGTTGTGTGACATAACTGAGTGATTGGGTTGGATGGGCATAGAAGTGCTTTGACTTTGCAGCAGGACTAATCAAAGCAATGAAGAAAAGAGTATATGGTTTCCATTTCTCTCAAGGAAGTCTTCAGAAAACCTGGAAGCCCTTCTCTGTGTATGTGTCCTTCAGAAAATCTTTTTGAAGCCAGGTGTCCAGAACTGCATTGAGTACCACATCAGTGTCTCGAGATGTTTTGGAGGTGGTATTTGGATGTAACTAATGTAAATATCTTGATCTCATGTGGCTGCTTAATGCCTACAGCATTGGTGCAAAGTAATTTCTGACTGATGTGCTGAAATTCATAGCAGAAATTTTAGAGGTCAACCAAAATGATCCCTTCATGTTTGACTTCAGTTTTTTATTCTTCTGTTCATCAGATAATGTAATTTGTCCTGTAGTACATTGCTTTCCTGTATTTCTGAATGTTTTATTCTAATGCTTATACTGGTGTTGCATACTTAATAACTGCTAATAATCTCTTTGTACACTAATATTATGCTCTTCTATCTTGGTTTCTGTCATGTCTGTGCCCCATGCATATGGTCTTCTAGTGTCTCTGTCAGTCTTCACTAGTGGCAGCTGATGCTTTGACAAGATTCATGTGGCTGACTGGAAATTTCATAGCATGTGAAATTTTAGATCTGGCATTTGATTCTCTTCAATTATAAGTTTTTTGCAGGAGGATGAGGTTATATTAAGTTGCTTGAGCTTTTGTTTCATCTCTGTGGAAGTTTATTTTTGTATAATCTTACTATCATTATATTACCTCTTAATATTATTGTGCCTTCTGAAAACTGAATTAAAGCCTGTGTTTAGGTGACTTTCATTTTTCTTTTTTAATGCTGTATACATACTACCTTTATTTGTACAGCATAACTTACATTTTTATGTTTTACATTTAACTAGTAACTTAGTTTTCTGTTTTGGTGGATTGAGTGTAAATCTGAAGAATATAGTTTGGAAGGTACAATTTGGTTTCTACTTAACAAAATCTTCTTTCAGGGTTGAGTGAACATTCTTTGTCTGATTGCCTATTCCTTGCTTTCTGTTTAATTGTAGGCTATCCTGTGTGTTGTTTTCTGTTTTGGTGTGGGGTGGTTTGCATTTTATTTTAATAAGTTTTGGGTTTTTTTAGGTTTTCTCTTTTGTTTTAGCAGTTCTCTACCTTTTAGACAATGAGGGTTTTTTTCCCCTTTTTAGGTATATTTCTAGCTTTACTTATCTGTACATAGCTTCTGTAGACTTTGAGAGGTTCCAGTGGAAGTAATGAAGAGCAGTGGCTTCTGTGGTGAGGAGGAGGCTGTGCTTTTCTCTTTGTCAGGAGCATTAAAAGCCTGGTGGTCTGTTCAGACTATCTTGGATTTTTTTCCCACTGCAGTACCTGTAATGATGATTGTTATCACAGTGCAGCCTTGTGCTGATTCCTGAATCTTGCCTGTTGTAGAACAGACAGCAGCAGCCTGGCAAATGAGTTTTATTTCTTTGGTGTTGGCTAGTATGTGTCTTAGCTAACATTATTCTACATACACAGGTCTTCTAGGCATACTAAGGTGCTTGCATGTGTACCAAACTGCTGGGAAGAACTGAGTGTGAACAGCCCTTGCCCTCATGGTGTGTGGTATGAATGTAGTACCTCCATGCCACTGGGGCACCTTCAGTGGTAATTCAGACAGTGACAAGCAATGCTGGAAAAAAATACACTTCCAACTAAGGATCAAAGTGCTTGAATCCAGAATGAGAATTCGATCAGTGGCTCCAAGATTTCATTGAAGCATCTTGAGGTCCTGGTATGGAATAGTTAAAGGTAGCTAGGCTGTATTATGTGTGGGAGAGTGAAGATTCCTTATTTAGAAAGAAATAGCTTTTTCTGTACTGTCAAAATACCAGTGAGAGTTTCCAAAAGATCAAGAGCTCAGGTTGATTGTCTTTGGAACCAATTTTTTGGTTCCTGCTGTTCTTCGGACCCCAGAGTCTTCAGTGGTAACTCTGCAGAGGGGTCTGTGATCAAAACAAATGACACTCTATACTGACATTATGAATAAGAACGAAGAGGATATTGGTCATCATGACTCTTAAGATGTTCATAAAATGGCACTGTGGTTATGTTTCCTCAAAGGTTTTGTACTGTTCTGGACAGGCAGTTTTTAATGTAATTTTAGAGTAATCGTTCAAATGCCACTTGTACAGTATATTTTTGGGATAGTGCTCGACCCAAGCTGTGACAAGAGTATCCCTGGATTCTGCTGTAGAAGAGTCAGGCTTAGGTATCCTGTTAGGCACCTGTCAGAGTCCAATACACTGTGGCCAGGGTGTAATGTTTAATATTAAGTTTGTATTTGAAGATAGTTCATTTTACAGAGGATTTCTAATTCAGCAGAGTGTTACAAAAGATACTAAATCACAATATAAATGCAGGTTAAACTAAGCAAAATCATCAATTGCAATATAAAGTTCACAATGCCAAAATGTGATCCCCATTACTGGTCTCTAGAATATGCTTGCTGTCACAATGTTGGGCAACCCCAGTCACCAGGAAGGAATGCATGTGTTGAAGCTAGCTTAAACCTGTTGCTCTCTCTGAAATGACTTTATTAATTATTTGGGTTTTGTACTCAGTTGGGCTGAATCACTTTTTCACTGCCCCCTATGTGGTCTGCTAACTCAGGGAGGCATTCAGGTTTTTACTGAGCTCAGGTTGAAACGTTTATACCACTAGTTGATTCACTCAATTAATACAGTCAGTTGATCCACTCAACTGACATTGCTGTTCCTCTAAAACAAAGGCCACCCTCTTGTCCTCTTTGTGCTAAGATCAGCTTCTTTGCCAGAGCTGTGCTCAGTCACATCCTGTATTGTTCTCTGAGCATCAACAGTGTGACCAGGAAGCTCATCTTCATAGAGCTGCCTTCCATTTTGGGATTTATAGGTAAGTTACTACAGTGGAATGATCATCAAGTCTTCAAAACCTTGAGTAAATTTGCAGGAAAAACTCAGGCTCATTGAAGATAGCCAACCCTGCTTGGTTGTGCTGGTTTGGCTGGGGTAGAGTTAATTTTCTTCATAATAGTTTGAGTCAATGCTTTTTGGATTTGTGCTAGAAACAGTGTTGATAACACAGCAGTGTTTTAGTTACTGTTGAGCAATGCTTACACAGAGTCAAGGCCTTTTCTGTTTCTCACATAGCCTCACCAGTGAGTTAGCTGGAGGTGCACAAGTTGTTGGGAGGGGACGCAGCCAGGATAGCTGACCCCAGCTGATCAGAGGGATATCTCATAGTGTATGATGTTGCGTTCAGCATGTAAAGCTGGGGGAGGAAGGGAGGGACATTTGGAGTCATGGGATTTATCTTTCCAGGTAACCTTTTCATGTGATATAGCCCTGCTGTCCTTGGGATGGCTAAAGACTTGCTTGCTGAAAGGAAGTGGTGGATAATTTCCTTATTTGGCTTTGCTTCCATGCATGGATTTTGCTTTACATGTTAAATTGTCTTTATTTCACCCTTTTTTTTTTCTTCACTTTTAGCCTTCTCTTTCCCCCTATCCCATCCAGGGGGAGTGAGTAGCTGTGTGGTGCTTAATTGCTGGCTGGGGCTAAATCACAATGTTGGTCCAAACATTTTAATTCTTTGGGTGTAATGAATCTTTTTTCAGTATTTTTAGTTATTTTTTTTTACTGTACAGTACTCATGGCATGGAGAGGTAGGAAGATAGCACACAGCATGTCTAGGCTTCAGGTTGGCATAAATGCATGCATAAGTATTTTATGTGTTGTATAAAGCACTTTCAATTCCACTTGAATGCATTTCTGAGCACAAAGGCATTTATTAAATTGAAGAGGAGAAACAGACTGGAAGTTAAAATTACCCCATGTAATTCAGTTTTTGTAATTGGATATACAGGGTATGCAGTGAAAACTGTGACTCACTGCTGTAGTTCGGCAACTTTCATTTCATATATCCAGATATATTGCTCTGAACAGCTCTGCTGTTGATCACTTTTTGATGTTGCTGTTTACTGCTTATTTTGGTGTTGAGCAGAACAGTAGTATAGCAAGCAAATTTTTTATTTATTCCACTTTTAGGTTTGTGCTAGTTTGTTTTGTTGGTTTGTTTTTTTTTTTTTAATTTTTTTTTTAAATGATACATTGGCCAAAATTGTTGCTGTGACTTTTCATTATTATGGAAGTTGTGATATTCTCATGTCTAATGCAGCATTGAAATGTACATTTTAAATGCTGCAAATTCTGTAACTTTTAAGTTGATAAATGCTGGCTTATAGCACTTCAGTATTAATTCTGTCGCTTACTGTATCTCCGTGAAGTTAGAAAAAGTATAAATGTATTCAGGCATACTGCTGTAATGTACCAGTGGATACCAAATTAATATTGCATGGACAGCTTTGGTATGATACAGCCTGACTGGCAGATGTTCTGTTTTGTAATCTCAGTTTCCTTTGCACATAGGCATTTCCAAGTAACTTTCATTTTTAAAAATGTAAAAAAAAAACCAACAAAAAACAAACCCCCAAAAACCCCAACCTTATTTTGTGTGCCTCATAGGAGTCTCTTCTCTGCATGTTGGCCAGTTTCAACCATGCTTGACTAAGGGAGAGAGGTCACAGTCAGTAACTGGGTGGGAGAGGAAAACCTGAATCAGTGTGTGCCACCACTGTATCTCCAGAACAGTTCTCTGAGATGGAAAGTCTATCGCACAGTTGTTAGGCTTACTGATCCCATTCAGCCTGCTGTTGAGTGGTCAAGCACATGCTATGTGCAGATAGCACGCTGCCTGTCACTCAGAGTAGGTGAGCAGATGCAAACAAAGCTTTTAATAGCTTAGGAAACAAGTAGCAAACTGGAGCTGCTGTGTTAAGGGACCAAGGGTATAGGAAATGGCTTCTGTGATGTGCATAATTTCTTTTAAATAGCAGCATCTAAACCCCTCTGAAAAAAAAAAAAAAAAAAACAAAACAACTCCGAACTTCCATTTTCTTTTCCTTGGTCAGAAACTTTTCTTCCTCAATTCTCTTCCTTCCTACGCCCCATTAGTATAGGGAGGAGGAATGTGTGGCGTTATCAAAGATGGATTCCAGTGCTGATGAAATCTAAAGACCTTTATTTCGCATCTTTCATCCCTTTTATAGTCTACTAAGCATTAAGCAGTAACTTTTCCACTTTCCCTTATCATCCCGATTTAACAAAACTACTACGGTTTTCAGATGTTCACATTGTTTGGTCTGTCTTTGAGATGCACATCCTGCTTTATCTTGCAAACCGCCTCTTTTGTTTTGCTAACTGATCTTTACCCTTCATTGTTCTCTTTACAGTTCCCGAGGCTTATGCCCGACCAGGGCATTCACACCTGGTGTTTTCTTCACCCTTCCCAAGGCTTAAGCCAGACCAGGGCTCTAGCACCTGGTGTTTTCTTCTCTGTTCCCAAGGCTTAAGCCGGACCTGGGCTATAACGCCTGAATCCATTTCGTTAACTATTTCTGTCCTGTCATCCACAGGAATGACTGAAGTAAACGTGACACAAGAAATATATAACCTTAAATTAAAGATTGGCCTAGTATGGTACAATTATGAGCAAGATAGTATGACGAAATTATGCAAAGTGTGAAGTATCCTTATGATTCCAGTGGTTAGATACAAATTTTTAAAGAGTAGCTGTTTTTCAGCAGAGGTGCTAATTTAAGTGTGACAAGTGTACTATTTTGAATATGTGGAAGGCCTGAAAATCGTTTTGGAGGTGTGATTCCTCTTGTCCTCTACTGAGAACAACAATTCTCATAAGCATAAATGAGAATTACGGCACATCAGTTAGTTTCACTTCCTTGCTTTTCAGTTCAGTAAACGAAAAGGCTGTAGGAAAGGGGATTTGGTGACCTGAGCATTTGAAAGTATTCCACATCAGACAATCTGAAAGGGAACTGAGGTAGGAAAGGACAGGATAGCAGGCAACACTCAAGCCAAAGATGAGTTAATTTTTTCCCTTCATATGCCTGTTAGTATAATACTAGCTAAAACATAAGTGCAGTTAAGTGTATTTTTAGTGGTGGAAACACAATGTTAATTCTAGCCTGAGGGCTAGGAGTATAACATTAAACGGAAATGTAGCATCTTTTGTTCTGTGAATGAAAGTTACATCATTTTTTTTTTTTTTTTAAATCAAAACTGGAAAGGGTAGAATGTGGGATGTCTGTTCAGAACTGCAGGGTTACCACTTAACATAGTTCAGATGGGGACTCTTATTACCGCAAAATACCTAGAACCTGTAAAAGTTGACTGAACTTTGTAATGTGGCTTTCTTTCAGTTTACCTTCCTTTCTGTATGGCATTCCTATGATGACACTTTGAAGTTACTGCTTCTTTTGAGGCTGTTTTATTTTTTCAGTATTGCAGTTTCTCACTTTCCAGGCTTGTTTACACCTAGTTTAGATCACTTGGAGGTAGAGCTTTTTGGAGTATTTTATTACATAGAGGGCTTAAGTATGAGTTGCTGTAATACTGTTTTGTGTTGTGGTATTTGTTACCTGTTACTTACTTTCTCCATTTACTTGTGACTGTGTTAATAGTTCTGAGTTAAACTTCAGACCTAAAGTGATTTTCGTAAATAATAACTTCAGAAACAGTTGCACTTGTTACAAACATAGACCTGTGAAAACTGATTTATAATCTTTTTCACACTAGAGGGCACTAACATCTCATGAAATGTAAGCCCTAACCAGTTTTTACTCCATAACGCCTAAGTATTGGGTAGTCTTCCTGGTTTTGTAGTGGATACCAAAGTTTTCTATTTCTTTGTAGCCTTTTCTCTGTAGAAATGAAAAGCAATAGTATTCTTGCCAGGGTACACTGAAAGTTAGTGTGTGGAGTCTTCCTTTGTATGAGATTTGCTTGTTTGCTTTTACTAAACAATTTGGGTAATTTGTGAGGAAAAGTTTAAATTCCACTTATATCTTAAATTGCTTTTAATGAGGGAATTATAACTTAAAGCTGGTGAATAGATGTATAGGATTGGAAAATATTGGGTAACTTCTTATGAAAGTTATTTAATAGGTTAGAGCTGGAATATACTTTTTAAAGTCAGTAATCAAAGGAAAAGAATCATATGTGACCTGATGTTGCAGGCCTAACTTTAACTTAAAGCTAATGCATGCGTTTACATATCAAAAGTAGTAGGAAAAAGAATATGAAAATCTATACTTCCAGTAACTAATGGATAGCAGTGCAGCCTGTAGTCATTTATGTCATCCTAAAGAAGCAGGTAATTTCAGAATATATGCTTGAATGTAAAGTTTGGATCTCAGAGTGGTTTATTCATTTTGGAAGTACTTTTTTTTTTGCTACAGATTTTTAGATAATGAATCTTGTTTAGAACACATGAATAATGTGGTTTCCGATTACTTTTTGTTCTTTGTAGGAATGGTTACTCAGTTGCCTTGGAGATGATCCTGATGCTATAAATGTAGGGCTGAAGATTAATGGTGTGGGCAGGATGGACCTAATGAACGGACAGTCAAGCAGTGTTAATATTGCAGCTACCGCTTCAGAGGTAAGGATTACAAAACTTAGTTATTGGATACCTAAGACCATGAGTACTTAATTTTTTTTTTTTGAATGCACAAAAATGTAATTTCTTTTAACAAATCTGATTCGACTCTTTGTTTTGTGTGTTGGCTTCACATGCCCCAGTTTAGATGAGAATAACTTAGTTCTGACCTTTGCATACCAAAATAAAGCATGAGCTAATGTTTACAGCCTTGCCATAGCCAAAGCTGCCTTTTTTTGTGGTCTCTTCCATCACATCTAGACGAGGAAGCTTTCCTTTTCAAGTTTTAACAATACTAGGTGCTCTTAGTGCAATAAGCTGGCAAGGTCCATGGGAAGTGTTCCCTTCTTTGGCAGTTACTTGTGTGTCTTTGCAGTCTGATACAGTAGCACTGGAATAAGGATGTTAGCTTTGTCTTTTGGGCTACATTCAGACCTTGATGTGAGTTCCCACCTGCCCACTAAAGTTTCTGCCAATGGAAATTGACCTCCTATTCTGATGCCTTATTTTGAAGTTACAGAGTTTTCCATTTGTCATCTGCTTGTTAAGAACAAGAGGCTGTGAGAAGTTAGTACCAGAATGGTTTGAATTCTTTTTCTTACAATCATGTAAGAACATATTGAGAGTTGTGACTGATTCCTAAATTCTTAGAAATGTTGGAGGGCTTGCAAGATCTGGCTTGTTTTGTTTTGATCTCCAAAACTCTCACAAGTCTTCCTGTTAAAGATTGTTTTTGTTTGGTTTTGGTGTGTGTTTGTGTGGTGGTTTTTTTTGTTTTGTTTTCTGGTGGTTTTTGTTTGTTTGTTTTCTTTTATGCTTTATTGTAGTGAGATGGAAGGAACCAAAGATCTGCTTTTGGTGTGTACCGAGTGATCTTTCCCAATGTCTTCTTTGCTTGACTGCTGTAGGGTGATTGAATATAAGCTTTGGCTTGTACTGATGTACTCAGTTAAGCTTTCTGTTGGGGTGAGACAGTTACTTTATTACTGATGCATATTATTTGCATTGCTTTTTGTCAGTATGAAATGTTTTTACCATAGTGGATTTCAGTTTTGGGTTTGTTTTTGTAAAAGAAGGATTAAAAAAAAACCCACCAACCTTTAGTTTAAAGGACAAGGTATTCAAGAAGGCTATGGAGTCAGTAATGGTTACTGCCACAAAGTCCTGAAAAGTTGTTTCCTTGAATGAGTTCTTGAACCTTATCAGAGATGTTTACTTAATTTATATGTTTATGCATATGTTTTGATAGCAGAGCTGCATGTGTACTATGCACTTGTGTGTGCCTAGAAACTATGGAAAGTTCCATAAACAAGGTGAAAGGAAAACTGGAGTGTTGTGCTATCAAAAGAAAATAAGTAATCTCCAGCACAATTTCACAATTATTGAGATTTGAACAGGAAAACTGTCATCAATCTTCAAGACCATTGTTTTTTGTACTGATTCTTGTACTTACCATTGTGTTAAGAATCGTTGATTGACCATTCGTTGGCATGCAACTGAAATTTTCTTGAAGGAAAGCTGTCTTTCTCTTCAACAAGGTAGTCTTAAGTGTTTACGTGATGTCTGATAAAATTGAGTAAAATATATTTTGGCCAAGTAATGTGAATCTGCTTTCTGAAAGTGAAATTTTTGTCCCCATCTTTACTAACTGGGAGGAGGGAGAACTTTTAACTGAAATGTTTCTGTAAGCATGTTGGTTAGTGAAAGTGCCTGTCTGATGTGGAGTTTTTGGTGTTTTCAAAGTCAGGTTTTTCAGGGAGATGGTACCATTAGAATAATCTACCTGAAACTGGGCATGATTAGTAAATATAAATGCTTTTAACAAATGTGCTTAGAAATGGACAGGAGTTGTATTTTGGCTGGCTGAAGTCTCAGGGAGTTCAAATATTCTTGTTTCTGTGAGCGGGAAGCCAAAGTCAAAATATATATGGTGTAGCCCTGAAACACTGTCGTTAGAAGACACTACCACAGTAGAACTGTCTACCAGCATCAATGACTATGTGGTACCTTCCCTTCAGCCTTTGCATCTGCAGACATAGTTTAGGTGTTACTGAAAGTGCAGTGTAACAGTGCTGAAATTTGACTTCTGCCAGAAGTTATTCGGTGAAGTGGTCATTTCATACACATGTTGTGGATATGACCCATAGCCATGGTCTGGGAAACTTCCAGTATTAGCATACACAAACTGTTGTAAAGTGCCTTCATTATGTGGGCTGAACTCTTAATATTTTCAGCTTTCTAGGAGGTATGCTCCTGTGTTGGTGGCTAGGATAGGCTGCTTAAGGATACGTTAGTGACCAACTTAAGACTAGGCAGGTCTTGATACGTGTTCATTGTTTTTTTGCCAGAGCTGAGCTGGAGCTCCCAGCAATGGTGAGGGTAACTTCTGTGCATTGATAAGAGGTGTTTTGTTTTTTTTTTCACTTGAATCTCTCCAAATAACATATTAGCAAAACTGTTGTGGAGTTCTGTTAGTGTTTACATCAAGGTTGTGCTGTTGCTGAGCCATGCAGGTGCTATACAGTATTCCAGGCAAGCATACTGTTTGCTGAGGAAGTGTTAAATTCAGTGCAGGTATTGACTGTAGTAACTGGTCTTTCATGACGGTTTTGTCCATGTGTTATCTTAGTTCTTATTTTGTAATTGAGAGATTGCTTTATACCAGGTTTCTGAAAGTGAGAAGAAACTAAGAAGCGAGAAACATACATGCATAACCTTTCCGAGGAAAGTGTGGGGCAACAAGGTGATTGCATATGGTATACTTATTCTGAAATAAGTATACCTGAGGTTCAGTTGCGAAGCATACATCTGGATGTGACATCTCAATTTCCGTGCCCTTCTTTCTTGTAATGGCCAAACAGAATCTAGGTTTGCATCTGTGTACTAGAGGAAGTGATTGCTTGTATGAAAATAATACATTTAAATATATGAAGTGTGTTAATTTAATACAAAGAGGTTTTTTATAGAATCATAGAATCAAATCACAGAATAGTTAGAGTTGGAAAGCACCTTAAGATCATCTAGTTCCAACCCCCTGCTGTGGACAGGAACACCACACTTTAAATGGTGTTACTCAAGACACCATCCAGCCTGGCCTTGAACTCTGCCCGGGATGGGACATTTACCACTTCATCGCCCTCACAGTAAAGAACTTCTTCCTTATATTTAATGTAAAGTTTTTGAATCATATTTGTGTTCATTTTGCAGGGAAGCAAAATCTTTATATTGTAGATGAAGAGTCATAGAACAATATTCTAGGATGTGGTATTTTTTGCAAATGTTAATTACTAGCCTTAAAGAAGCCCAAACAGCTTCAAAGCTGTTTATACTGAGTGCCTTCAACAGGAACACACATGAAGTTTTTTTCTTAAGTTTTAATGCTTCTAAGAGAATCAAGAAGAGATTGATAAAGTTCTTTGATGTTTAACTGTTCCTTTTGGACAGGCTTTGTCTTTTTCCTCGCCATAGTAGTATTTTTTTCTGCTTGTAGTTCAGTGTGACTGTATTATTACTCCTATTAACTTTCCTGTCAACAAAATTGGAATTTAAATCTGCATTGAAAAATAACTGCTGTGTTTTGAGGAATACCTTTTGAAATCCACTGAAGTCTGGTTGAGAGTCTCTGATTTAGCAGTCTTGGTCAGCAGATGTGACTGATGTTTAGCTGATTATTTGCCCAGTAGAAAAATTCTGTGAACAGTGATGTTTAAGCAGAAATTTTGCTTTTCGGTGTGTAAAAAAAAAAAAAAAAAAAAGAGAGAGAAACAAAATATCAATGGTATTATTTGTTTCTGCAGAAGAGTAGCAGCTCTGAATCCTTGAGTGACAAAGGATCAGCTGAGCTGAAGAAGAGCTTTGATGCAGTGGTATTTGATGTTCTAAAGGTTACACCAGAAGAATATGCGGTAAGCAGTTAAAGTAGTTTTTGTTACCTTGTGAATCTTCTTGGCAGCTTTTCCTCTGATTCTCTGTTTCTGTTTTTTGCCTGATTTCTGTTGTCCAAAGGTTTCAGAAATGGATCCTGCACAATAGTTCTTGATTGTCTATATTCTTTTTAATGTTAAATGATCTTTTTGGGGCTATGATGTCTGTGAGGTTAGTTAGTTTGTTTTGTTGTGGTTTTTTTTGTTTGTTTCCCCCTCCCCCCCCCCCAATCTTACCTGTAATGTAGTCCAAAGATTCTTAAATCTATATGATGCTGCTTAATTCTGAAATGAGTATTTTCAATTGCAAGAATATACTTGACCTGTACTTGTTTTCTCTGGAGGTATCTTATTTTTTAGTACTGGCAATTCTTATGTCTAGGGAGTATTTTCTTCTTTTTGGTGCACAGGTGCAGGGTAATGCGTTGGGTATCCTGCAGGACCAAGAGCAATGAGAAAAATGTTTACTGAAACATTGTGTGATTTACTGAAACATTGTGTGACTTTATTTCCGATTTTAATCTTAGTTGTAGAGGTTAAGATGACACATGGTCCCTCTAAATGATGCAAGCATGTTACTTAGAAAGATTGTGAACAAGCTTCTACTGCATTTAAAATTCAAGTGATGACGTTCCTGATAACTTGTCCTTGGGAGATTATCAATACATGGTAGTATGTATCACAAAATATTCTCATTATATTTGTTCTATTTTTTAATTGTTAATAACTGTTCCAGTTAATTATTAAGAGCTAAATGGATTTTAATGAGTATACTGAAAATTTAAAGCATCTGGATTATGAAGTGGTACTTGGTACTTGCACATCAGGTTCTTCTTTGCTTATTCCTGACTGAGGTTCAAGTCATGTGGTTCAGACCTCTTCCTTGCTCTGTTGTCAGGAATCACTGGGTAATGAATCACCTACTTTTCAGAAGATGTTTTTGGTGCTGGCTATTAATTCAGTTTATCTTAAGAGTTCTGTACATAAAGAAAATCTAAGTACTTTGGGAATTTGAGACTAGGGTCATGAATTCAAGTGGAATTATACATTGTGTCCAGAATAAGTTCTTTTCAGTGGCTCTGCTATGTAGCCAGTGGTGGATGCTGTTGAGCAGCAGAGTAGATAACCTAACTTCAGTCTCTCTGAAGTTGCTGTCACTCACTTGTACAGCAGAAAATACAAATGTATTTTGTCTTGTATCCCATTTCATAATTGTTTTGATCTACTGCCTTTTACTGTCTAATCCTTCATCTCTCAAGCAGGAACCTTTTGCTTTCATGGGTGTTCTAAATGTTACCTATTTAGTAAATCTTGGTTAGATAAAAATACTTCTTCAAATCCAGTGTTCCTACTGTTTTCATATTATGAAAACTGAGTTGAGTTGCACTCACAAACAGGAACTTTTAATGAACCATTTCCCATTACAGTTACAAACCCGTGTTTTGTATTTTTTTATTCATACTATCTGGTATAATTTTTCTTTCTCAGTTCTCCAAAAGAAAGCATCTTTACTTTCAGTCTGTTCACTTTTAAGCTATCTAAATTTTCATATCAGGTTTCAGTTACTGTAAATGGATTTGAAATGTCCTATAGATAGACTTGTGCAGAATTGAGCAGAATTGCCATTAGTCAGTGTTCAGCCCTTTGGCGAGGTAATAATTGATTCAACTTCTTTATATGTTTCTGTACGCAGCTGCATGTCTTTGTGAAAATTTGTTTCCCCAGGCAAGTTTATCTGCTTTTCCAGTAGGGGTTGCTTGCTTTGTCTTTTTTCTGATGATTCTAACTGAATGCTGTAAAAATAAGTAAATTAGCCAAGAATTTAGGCACCTTGGAGGAAATGTACCTTTCACCATTACCCATGTTTTCATTTTATTGGCCTTTTCCTTATTCTTCCTGATTTTAGTCCTGCTGTAACAGGGAAGTGCAAAATCTTCATCTGGACTTCAGTTCTGGTATGAGATTACCAGAGTGATGCAGTGTGGCCAAGCTCTTGAGGATACCAGAGCTAATGATAATGCAAAACTGTGTGACATTTGTTATAATATATGCTACCAATTGGTTTTTCAGAGTATGAGGAAACCTGGGTGGAGATGAGATTCAGAGCAGCCCTGAGGAGAAGGGCTTGGGGGTGTTGGTTGATGAGAGAATGAACATGAGCTGGCAG
>JASSUY010009239.1:0-11562 GCA_032466535.1 Forpus xanthops | reverse complement strand
GGCCGGGCCGAGCCGAGGCCCCCCGCCGGGCCGGGTCCCCGCAGAGCTCCCCCGAAGCCGGAGGCCTCGGAGGCGGGCGGCATGATGCGGGGCTGGGGATAGCAACGAGAACCGCGCTGTAAAGCCTGCGGAAGCCTCACGGGTGAAGGGCTGTTCCGTTGTGTGGAGCGGACCCGCTCGGGTGGAGGTGTGGGGTGCGAGGGGCTTCTAAAGAGCCGCCCAAAATCCCAAGTGAATCGCTCCTGTCCGGCTCCCCCGGAGCCTGAGGGTCCCAGCGCATCCCTTTGCACACACAGCTCGAGTAACTGGACCACATCTAATGCCTGCGCCACGCAAATGAGGATCCAAGCCGTCGTCTCCTTTGATGCGCGTGACTAAACACCAAAAAGGATGTTTTCCCTCCGATCCTCATGAGAGCAGAACTTGTTAAAGAAGACCTGTCTGCTAAGAACTAAGCCACTTCTGAGCCAAGACGAAAGAGGTGGAGGGTGATGGGGCTCCTCTCACGCAGAAGAAAGGAAAATTCCTTTTCCCTGTTTTCAGTGGCTGCTAATCTCATGGAGCGTGAAAGGCACATTGAAGGAGGCTCCAGAACGACAGGCTCCCGGCGGTCATACAGCTAATCCTGTACGCTCTGTCCTATAAACACACACAGGCATTAGTGCAGCTACAGGATCAAGAGACAACTGTTTTCCTTCAGCTGTTCAAGCTATTCTGGAAACTCTTCTAGTTGCAAGGAGCCATCATCTTCTTGATGAGTTCTAGGGAATGTCTCTCCTTGGATATCCTTGCAAGATGCTGAGCAGACATGAAGTAACCGCACCATTGGCGCTCCTTACAGTTTGCATTAGGGCAAACAAGGAAAACCTGTTGAAGATGGGAATCTGCAGTGAAGAGACAGAAGCTGATCTCCTGGTGCAAGCATCAGACAGCAACTGCTGCCACAAACGTCCTTCCCTCCTTTCCAGGAAGATGAGTGCAGCCCTCACTGCATTTTTCACTCACATACTCTGGGAAGAGCCAACCAGAGGCTTTCCGCATGAGCTGGATCATAGGATCACCCAGAAACACCATTAAACTCAAATCAGTTGCATGTGTGCACAGTCCATCGCTGTCCTTTCCAAGCAGTTCTCACTGGCTTCCATGGCTCATGAGAGCAATGAGGTCTGCATGCTCTGGTTGATGAGTTTCCAGGGCTGTTAAATGCTCCCCCAGCCCCTACAGCCTGGGCAACGAGGATGGGGCAGCAGCAGCTCCACTTCCAGACCAAACACAACCTCCCTTGGCTCTACAGCAGTGTGTGACCTGCTCTGTCAAGTGTCTTCGGGAGCACTGTCTGGCTTTCTAGATGCTTCTGATCCATAAAGACAATGAGAACGTGCAGGATGAGGACAACAGCAGCATTCTTAAGGGGCTACTGAATTAGTGTATGAACTCTGCTCCATGCAGCTAATAAACTGCTTCTCTTCCTCAATATAAAACTTTCTACCAGGAGTAAAAAAGCCCTAACAAACTGAAACTTATGCACCTGAAACCATACACAATGTTAATGGTAGCATATAGGTGATTCTGGCAATGGGATCTGTGGAATCTTACGGATGCTATTGGAACATAGATTGTTCATCAAGCATGCGAGGAAAGCCCCAAATATTTTAATCTAATTCCTTGTGCAATGAAATGATAAGAAAGAAGCCATTTGAATTGAAGGGCTACTGGTATATTTCAAGTTTCCCAGCTCTTCACTGCTTAAAAATCAAAGGTCTGATCACTATTGAGGCAGAGAGATTCTGTGCGTGGGGGTTCAGAATGAACTGGGTCGCTCTTACCTTTCCAGGGGCACACACACAGAGCTGCCACCAGCTGATAAGCAGCAAGGAAGAAGATGTGCCAGAGTTTCTACAATGTGAATCCTGAGGAGTGATAACAGCACACTGATAAAGGTGCTGCTCTTCCATGTCTGAGGTTCGGGGGGGGGTATACTTAAGAGGTGAAATAAAAGAGTCCTTTAAAAAACAATCTCTTCATTGTCTTTCCCCAGGAGCTGTGGCTCTGGTTTGGTTAAGTGGGTTAACGTGCCCATTTGGCACACTTACTTACACGCAGGAGTAAAACTGTAAGGAACATATTCAAATACGCTGTTACAGATATTCAGCAAATTACACATCCACCGTTGCTATGGCAAGCATCAAAAAGCAAAACAGTTCAGGCAGTTTTAATAGCTGTAATGACAAGCTGGAACCCCGTTCCTTTGAATTGGTTGCACAGTCACTCCATGATTTAGAAGCAAGGAATGCCAAGTGTTTTCACAAAAATACTCTGAAAACTGTGAGTACAGATGCTTAAAGAATCCCTCACAATGACAGAAATGAAAACGGTTTTGTCCTTTCCTCTTGCTACTTACAGAATCAAGAGCTGTTTCTCCTAGGAATGAGCCCAAGACTTAACAGAGTCAATGTGCACATAACCCTAGCATTATGGCACGACACCTCACTGCCCTTGAGAAGGGCAACTTCCAATCCCCAGGTTCACCAGAACCAGGTAAACATGCCAAAAGACACATTTCTTTCAAAAGGTTCTCCAAAGACATGTACTCTGTGGAGTATTATGGATGTTACCTGAACATGGACTTTTCATCAAGCATGCCTCCAAAGTCCTAATGTAAAGTCCACTGCCACCCACACAACTTAGCCAGAATGACGTGTGGATGTTGAAGAAGACATGACCAGGAACGAGAGGTAATGGTTTATTCTCAGAACTAACGAAGCTCTATACTACCCTAGGAGGAGGATGAACTCATTCATCTTCCGTATCCCAGGCTTCAGATCCATTCTTCTCCCCTCTCCTGTTGCCTTTCCGAGCCCGTTTATTTCCCTCCAAAACAGAAACACTACATTCAAATCATCTCCGGCAAAACCCTTGTTGGCTGCAGGGAATTCACACCAGACTAAGCTGAAGCGTAACTCCAGAGCTGATGCCATTTTAATGGCCCCTGGAGGAAAGATGTTTTTGCTGTGCAAAGCCTCATAAAGTTTTTGTAGGTACTGAAGCCAGTGGTCTTGACAGAAACACTGTATTTACCTGTTTAACCAGGCACAAGGGCAAACATCTTTGTTCCTCTACACCGGCACCGACTCCAAAAGGAAGCAGACACCTGCCTTGGGAGGTTGCTGTGCTGGAGCCCTATTTACTCCATTACCACATCCAACAGCTTCAGAACTGACTTAGGAGGTGCCAAGCTCCAGCACATTGCTGCAGATCTGTGTCCTCAGTCCTTTATTTCCCTATGAGGACAAGCCAGGTTCTGTCTTCACTTTGGTTCACGCTATAAGCGCCCTGGTGGCACTAAGAAAATAACAATTACTTTGCTCTAATATACACCCATAAACCAGTTAGAGAAGAAGAAAACTGAAATATGAGGTAAATTAAAGCTTCCAACTTAGGGGATTTACCAGTAAGTCACCACAGAATTCACATAATTTATTTTTATCATTCTGCAGCAACTTTCTCCATTTGGATTAGCTGTTAGAAATTCTGTCTCAAAAATTAAAGAAAATGTCTATTGACTATTATATCAAATTCTAATTTTAGCCAGGAAAAAGAATGAATAATTAGGCTGTGATTTACTCTGGTAGTCAACTTACATTAACAATATATCCTCACTCCCCCCCCATTTATGTAATTCTGGCAGAATCAAATAATATATACAGTGCACATAAATGCTGGGCTCGATTTAGTAAAGACAATTTCCTACAGTATATTCAGGACATTTCTTTTTGCCTTCTGGTATAAGAAGACAATCCAGTTATTCAGTTTAAAGAGGTAATGCGATTGCCATCCATGGTAGCCCCACTTATAACTTTAGTGCAGTCTTCAGCACAGTACATGGAAGGGTTGTTTTCTATCTACCTTTTTAAGCTGTGATCTTCCTATCATGAGCTGTATCGCATGGCTCCTGCTCTCTGGGAATGCTTTCGCCCACACATCCTGACCTCTCTGCCCAGAAATGCTGCTCCACAACTGGGACAGCACCAGCTCACTGAATGCCACCAACAGCGCACACAGAAACCCACACAGTGACCCAGAGCACTCCAGGAAAATGCCATTGTCTGGGACTACCATTTCACTCTCAGCACTTAGGAGCCAGAGCAATCTCCAGGTTAGTTTGACATCAGATCTCCAGTGAGAGCTGAAGCAAATAGTAACAGAAAAGTACACTGAAGTCTCAGATCCCTAAAGGTACGCTCCTAAATTTCTGTTCCTACTTTTAAATAAGTATCTGTTCCAGGGTACTTAACTCCTCTGAAATTGGACTGCTGTCTATATTAACTGAATAAATACAGATCTAGGAGCCTGATTTTAGTCACCAAGGTATGAAAATGTCACCCTCAGGCACTGGAAACAGAAGAATGAGTAATGGAAGACAATGAATGGATGCTGTTAGCAGTGGCAGGAGGTGTTCAAAGCCATGTAGATTCAGGAATTGGAAGCCAGAGGCAAACTGAAGTGAGTCAGCCTGCCCTGGAGTTCCCAAACCCAATGTCCTGGTTCACACACTCCTGATCTATTTTGTGTCCAGCAGATGAAGCACCACTGACAAACAAGAGCACTCGTGCTTCCAAAGAGCATCACTGCGGAAAGCATTGTTTCCAGTCTGTAAAGGGCTCCACCATGACTGGGCTCTGCCATGCTACACATTCACAAGAAGGAACTGACTTTTCCAACACTATTTAGGAACAGATAAAACCAACAGAAGTGTTATCCCAGTACCAACAGCTAGACTTGTGCTTTGCTTGCAGGAGCATCATGGCAATGCAGCTACTCCAGTTCTCTCCTGGGGAGCAGCCCAGTGCCTTATTACACAGAACCTTTTCTTCCTTGTCATCAAGGATACACAGCAGTCCTTATGAACAAAAAGGATTGGTTTAATATCTTCTCAGTAGTTTTAGCTACAGAGCTGGGTTTTCTTTCTAGATTTGCCCACTAAACCTTGTCCAACCATGAAAACTACTCTTTCCCATATGACCCAGGAGAGCTGCACAAACAGCACATGCAGCAAAAACACAGGAACAGCCAAACCATCCTTAGACGGTTTCATTTGTGAGTTCCTGACTTTCCCTTCAGCTTCCTCCCCTTAAGGCCAGGAACAGTAACACTTTTCTTCCCCTCAAGTGGAGTAAATCAGCTCCTACATTTCAAGCAGCAGAATGAAAATTAAGATGTAAAGGAGTAAAGACCATGAAAAAGCCTATTATTCAACAACAATACAATCTGCAGCTGTTAAAACAGGCATAACAATTATTTACAGTATCAACAGTGTGAAATGTGAAGTATTTCAGCCTGGGACAGCACAAAGGTAAAACCAGGCAGGTAACCCTGTCAGAACTGCAGAACAAGGGCAAGGACAGACCATCCCTACACCGACTACCCTTTTCACTGCACTATGAATTGAAACAGGTCCTTTCCAATCATCATTTTTGGTATTAAATGATAGCAAAACACTTTGATTTAAATACAGTGTCAGTATTTAATGCTTATCTAAACGGCTATTTCTGCCAAAAAGCCCTCACTGTGCACAAAGCAACACTACAGCATCACCCAAGATTAGATACGTACTACCAACTCACCTATAGTAACCACAAAATGCAGCTTAAAATAACTCCCACTGATTCCTCAGAGTGGGAGACACATTCCAAATTAGCAAGTGCTCCTAAAGAAAAGAACTATGCATAAAATTACTTCTTTTTAGCTGGGAAGAGAACTGGAATTAGCTTTTATACTTGCCATGGTATCTTTCAGATCCCATCTCTGACTAAACAGCAAAACTCGTGACCTAGTTGCACAACATCGATTTCTATAACACCTCGTCCTGCTTAAAATAAAAATCAAGTATATTTCTAATAATATTAAAGCTAGAAGTTAATCCTGCTGTAGGATTACCCATTGGTCAACACCAACTAGAACTATAAGGAGTAAACAGATCTTGGATGCAGAAATTAGCATGGGATCATTGGAACTGGGCAGTCACCTGGATAACAAGCCTGAGACGCACGTTTCAGATATGCATCTGCAGGGTCTGGAGTAAATGCACTTCTGGTACATGCTGCATTAAGCCCTAAAGTTAAGCTGGAAGTCAGGAGAATGAAATTATGTTCCCAAGCTCAAGCACCCATCACAGTCCAAACAGTTGTGGTTTGCATGAATGACAAGTGCCATAGTGGTATCAGCTCCATACAGTGGCCAATGTTATATGACACAGTCGTGGTTCCAGCCACATCTCCTCCAGCTCCCATCCCTCTGACACCAAGGTCGAGATCTGCAAATTCAATGACTAAGAAATTTTGTCTGACAAACCACTTACAGCAAAGGAGTGATACTGAATTTTTAAGATCAAAGTATACAAGTGAGTGATTCACCTTCCTCTCCTGTTCACTTGCAAGACGTAGACTAAATACAAACATAACATTAAGTGCTTTGAAAAGCTCCACTTGCATTTGAGAATTTGCATCAAGTGCTACAATCCTGGATGTGACTCTCAGCTAAGCACCTTCTTTTGCTAGCTCAAGAGCTTCGTCTACCAGACCATGGCACCTGAATCACTCCCAGGGCACTAACTCCTACTGCTGCCACTGCTCACTCACTCTGGCAAGCTGGAGCATTAGCAGGACACCAAGCAAAACAGAGCACGCATTTCCCAGGGCTCCCCCGCCACTGAAACCTGAACACTGACAGGACTGAGACAAAACAAACCCCCACAAGCCAGTCCAGCAGGCAACAGTCTGTCCTCGGGGTCATATAAAATACCACGTGCTGGAGGGAAGAAGAAAGAGCGAGGAGCTGGCAGCGCCCGCAGCAGTGATTGTGCTGATGCCAAATCTGGTCCTATCTGCATGTTCCAGGCACTGCTGAGCAGGCAGCACGTGCTGCGGTGCCGGCGTTGGCAACAGTGACGTTCAGCACAGCTCGTGGCCACCAGCCACCTTAAAGCAACAGCACCACACCACAACCCTGGGCTAACCTTCAGTGGCCTCATCATAAACCAACATGGACAAGGAACTCTAACACACAGCTCCCTGTCGCCATTGCCACCAGTGAGTGGGAGGAACTAGGAGTGCTGCAAGCTCTGGAGAACCAGCATGACCATGAGGACACACAGCTCCCTGCCAACGCTGACTGTACTCCAGTTTTAGAAACCTTACAGCTTTCCAGATTGATGGGGAAGGATTTCAAAACTCAAAAGAGCGTAACAGATTTACATCCGAGTTTACAGAAATAGCTCAATAACACACGTGCAGAAAAATAAGGAACAAAACTATCAGATCCCCAAAATATGGACTGACAGCAGCAGAGACTTGCTAAGTACTATTTTAAGTATGCTTGGATCCTCAGCTCTGGTGTTATTAAACTAAAAATGGTATCAATTCATTGTGTTGTATTTTATCTGTTTGAGAGCTTATACCAGTTACGACCACCTCAAAAAACAATCACTATTTCATGTTATTTATACAATAATTCAATCATGGGCACCTTTCCCAAAGGAGAAATCATAACTCTTTCACCAAGAGAGTTGAACCTGGTGTTGTTCCTCTCCTGTGACATGTGGCCTAAACTTAACAAGGACATGCAGAGCAGCTCCTTATGGCAACAATGGGAAAGTATTTCACATCCATCAGAACAGAACTGATATTTATGTCTGTCAACCAGTCATACCTTACCCACCCTTCACACCTCTTTCTGCTCCTACTACTACCCAGACCCTCCCCTTGCCACAGAAATGTCCTCTGTCCCTATAGCTGCTGCCAAGAAGAGCCAAGGGGCAGGGGGCAACCCACAGACTGCAACCAGGAACATTTTCAAGGGCAGTTTGCTTTTGACTTTTGTGGGATTAAAGTCAGTCTTCCACAAACAAGCACGAAGATATCCCAAGGAGAGCTATGCTACTAATGAGGATTTTCTTGCTGCTTGTCAGTGGCTTCTGCTGCCACTGGATGAGTAGCAAAGTGAGTGAGCAGCAAAGACCTTTCTACCGCACGGCTCTCTGCAGGTGTGATTAAATCTGCCTCTTACTTCCCCAAGTCCCCAAGTGGACGATCATGTCTCAGTTACAGAGATAATTTCTCAGAATGAAAGAGCCAATAAGCACTGATTCCTCTGGGCATCTCAACAGCATTAACACAAAATGCAGTAAAAGGCATCAGAGTAGCAGAAAGCAATTCAGCTCTCATGGAGGCAACCTGATCACTGTGCACTTCAAACGCTGCCACCACACGAGCTTCAGGCACAACACCAAACATGGCCCTGAACCACCACCTGGGGACAATAGCCTTGGCTGCACCTGAGCAGGACGAGTGCACCCCTCTATGCTCTCTTTGTTCTCATCATCACACAGGGGAGCAGAGCCTGGCACAACTGCTAGGCCAGGCAGGTGCATGCAGGGACACACTGGAACATACAAGTCCCACAAGGGTTCTGGGTACAGACCCAAGCACAGAGCATGTGGGTCAGGAGGGGCACCACTGGGACTTCATGCAAAACAGAGGAGAGGGGAGTTCAGGGAACTCAGCTCAGGTTTGAGGGGGTGCCCTTTGCCTCCTAAAGGGAGGTACCCCATGAAGTCCCACAGAAAGGCTCCAAAATGCACTCAATTAGCTGTTCCTTTTACCTTTTTGCTCTACCCAGCATTTCTTCAAGAGCACTGTCATCTCTGGCTTTGGCATCCTACTCATCATCTATGAATTCATGTTGCCGTTTCCTCCCTGAAAGGAAAAAGTCCCATAGTCAGTCATTTGCTGCACTGAGGAAAGGACAAATTTGACAGAGTATTTCTGCCACTGTTCAAATTCAAAGATCATTGCTCCTTGAACAGCACTGCGAGTTGTGTGCTCTGCTACAGTGCCATTCATCAGAAACCAATCAGCCTATGTTGACTCCAGAAACTTACCCCAAATTTACCTGTAAGCAGCTGAAAAGCTCAAACCCACCTGGAGAGAAAGAGCAGGGCAGTGACTCCCCCAGAGTGAAAACATTCCCAGCAACAACATGAGACACTTGTGCCAAGCCAACATCTTTATTTGATTTTAAAACATTCTGGAAGTGTCAATCCATATGGGAAAGAAGGAATACAACACAGAGAGCATGCCTGATGTTAGGGAATCCTTCATTCCATATATCACGCTAACCAAATTAAAAATAAAACTAAACACAAGTGTACAAAGCAGAGACAAAAGAAAATCAATTTTCTCAGAGATAACACGAGGGACTCCCACAGGAGCTGGCAAATTCTGGAAGAGAGAAAGAGATTATATTTTATGGGAAGAGATTCAATAACCATTCTTCTCCCATAAAGCTACTGATGGAGGATTGTCACTGCTCCATAGACACACTGTGCACATTTCAGGACAACAGTAACAGAAAATCAATAGCATCTTTTATACGTGAAAAGACATTATCTCTATGGACTCCTAGTATTAACAAATGGGACCAAGACGACCTCTGCTAAAATTCAGCACTCGGCATCAATCTGGCTATGAAGAGGGGCACTGAACGTAACCAAAGGGCCCCCAGATGATGCTGACTCCCCAGCACATTCTCCTCTGGTCATTAGGAGGCAGGAGGTCCCTCTGGTGCTAATCTGACAGCTTGGACAAGCTAGGCTCAATTTATGGCACTCTCCAGTCTTCTCCTCCATTGAACTGAGATAGAACTAAAGTTAATGTAAGAAAGAAAACACTTTGAGTGGGGGGTAATATTCCAGCCATGACTACACGATTCCAGCTCCCAAGGAAATCTGATGAATGAGGCCACTCACACCACACAATGGAAAACCATTTACCATCCTGCTCAGAGGAAAGATTTGGGAGATGGAAGGGCTCACTGGTACCTGCGCCCTTTAGCAGCAAAACTGACTCTGGGGCACCTCTGCCCCTTGCTGGTACCCTGAAGAAACACAACACTGATGTTTTCTGCAGCTTTAAACAACTTTTAGCTCCCAACCTGGTTTTCCAGACAGGAACAGTGACGCCTCCTGCCCCTTTCTCACCCCACAGTGCTGCTAACTTCCCTAAGCTTAGAAACACTGGAACTCCACATGCACCCTTCCAATGCATCCAGATGCTTTCCAGTGAAGCCAGGGTATGCTTCCCTCATCACAAGGATCTCAGCACAGCACCACAGCATTTTATTGTGCTGCGTGAGGAACCTGGGAGTAGCATTGCAGGCAAAAGGAATGCTCACCCTGAAACAAACCTGCCAAATCAGTAAAGCACAAACAAGCACTTCTCTTTTTTTCCTTTCTTCTTTTCCCCCCACATTGCTCTTTGCCATAGATGATATATTTCCACTGGTAAATGTAAAGCTCTATCTACATGCTTAGAAAGCACAGCTCATATTTAGCTCCTCAAAGTTGTATTTCCCCCCTGGAGCTCCCTGCCAAGATCTGTGGACCTTTCCCAGAAGTTCCCCCTGGATCCCTGGTGGCACACATGGAACAGTGGCCAGAGATGGCAGTGAGTGTTGCAACAGGAGAGGGATTCAGTAATGCTGAGCCACACAGCTCCTGAACCCCACCAGGATCCCATCAGACAGACTCATTTCTAGGGGGTTTCCCAGCTCCTGTGCTCTCAGGCCTCCACCTCACTGTAACATGATCAATATTTCCATGTTAACTACGCTTGGATTGGAAAACAACTTATTAAATATTAAACCCCTCCAGTTTTCAAACAAAAGTTACACGAAGATCAAACCCCAAACAGATCAGCTGGGATGGAAAAATACCGCTTCAGCTTCACTCCATACAGCGTACTGGTGTTAGTGAGAGGTCCTCAATCGCTGCTCCTTGAGGACAGTAGCATTCCAAAATCACTAGTATCCCCTATATAAACACCACATCTAGACACTGGGGATCATCCGTCCCCCAGCTTTATTTTAAAGACAGGAAAGGCTTTAACTGCTTATGGCAGCAATAAAGCCAATAAACACTCGGAGACCTTTCAGCGTGCTCTGTAAGGAGGCACGGCCTGGAGCACAGAACGGGAGCCCTTCTAGCAGTAACTGCTCTCCACACTTTGGGGCATTTCCCTCTTTCTGGACTGGGCACGACTCGCCGAGTGCCCTCTCGTGGTGAGCCCACCGCCAGGACCGCGTTCTTGGAGCACAAACCCTGCGGCCACGCTCTTCCCGCTGAAAAGCCAAAGCAGCTCCGTTTCCCCTGGTGCCTAACGAGCCCTGACCCTGAGGCGGGGGCCTTGCTCCCGGCCAGCGCGCTCCACGGGGCTGAGCTCGCCTGTGCAACCCCGATCTGACCGGACAACGCTGCATGGGACTCTGCGAGTCACCCTGTGAGAGCCGGGAGCTGCTCACGGGACCGAAGCACAGCATGACTCGGGAATCAGTCGAGGTTGTGACAGGCAGCGCCTCAGCATCGCGGGACAGGGCCGCACACCCGGACAGGACACCCGCCCCCCCCAACCCGGGACAGAGGCGCTGAAGGGCGGGAAAGGCATCCCAGTGCTCGGCAAACAGCCCCGCTCCCGGCGGCGGACCGGACCCACCGGCCCCGCTTGGCTC
>JASSUY010009238.1:0-17242 GCA_032466535.1 Forpus xanthops | reverse complement strand
CCCCATGAGCACATGTAAATGCGGACTGTCATAAAGCTGAGCATACAAAGGGTTCTTTTCATGCTGTGGATTAGTTTTTTGTCCTATCCAGCTGACTCCAAGGTCCTCTGTTTTCATTTCCTTTGTAACACCAGTGTAAGATAGCATAAAGCCTACATTAAGTAACATTATTGCTCATGCAAGTTAAATCCTGCAGTAGTGTGGTAGCAGGTTAAAAAGAGGGGGGAAGGCAGTTGAAACACTAACAATGTTTCCTGTTGTTACTTAAAAGAATCAAAGACGGATTTCTAACTTCCATACAACTTAAAGTTTTTAGTGTCTAGATCGTTAATTTACTCAAGGAGCAGACTAAGTAGTTGGAGTGCACTTGCCTTCCTTCCACACCAGAATTAATGAACTCTTTGAGGATAAATGTGGGGTTTTTTTTGTTTGTTTGTTTTTTTCTTTTTTTTTCCATGGTGTTTTACTTTTTTACTGAAGTGTCAAAGTTAATTTTATTCCATTGAGTTAAAAAAAAAAAAAAATAAATTAGTTTGGATGTCTGATCCCTTCCTTAATGTGCTTATATGGAATGCCATTTTTTCTGAATCTGTCCATCTATTTAGTATTGTGTGTTGTAGTCAAATACATTAGTAATTGCTATAATCCTGTATGAGCCATCTAGTCTGTGACCATAACAAATGAAGACTTGTGTTCCTTATTTATGTTATTGGTGTTGATTGTAACTGCTTCACTAGTAAGCATTTTTTTTATCCTATAGTATTCTAATTCATAAAGTATTCAAATAAGTGTTCTAATTCTTAAAGTTTTTGCGTCTTAGATACGTTTCATGGGACATACTTTATTTAATCCTTAATTAAAGTAAAATATTCTTGTGAAAGAGGTCTGTATCAGAGTAATGAGAGCATTAATACCTTTGCAGTATAGCTAAATGTGTGAAAATTTGACATTCAAATCTATATATAAGCCAAATTTCAGGAAATAGAAGGAATTTTGTCAGTTTTACTGATCTATTAAATTAGTATCAGTTTTAGAAAGGGGTGTAGAATGCTGGATTTAGCCTGAAAATCATAAGATTTTAAATTCTTTAGGGCTTTCAATGTCCCCAGGTTCATGGTAGGCTTATTTTAATGTTCATGGTAACACTGTTTATCTGACTTCCCTGTTATGTTGTATAAATAAACATGATGCCTTAAGAGTAATGCCCCTGTAGTGAACTAAGGAAGTTGACATGAAATATTAATAACAAGCTGAGTTTAATGTGGTTTTATAGCCCCTGAAGGAGTTGGAATTGTGTACTCTGTAAAACCATTCAGTTCACCTGATCTTGACAAACTGGAAGCATCAGAGCATACTCCTACTTGTTAACACTAAAGGGGGGAAAGGTGACTTGGGAATGCATCAATATTTAGCCTTCTTGTAGAATTTGAACATTATAACAGTGAATAGCGTTCCATAAATGTCTCCTATCTTTGTGCTTTAATGCAGTCACCTAATACTTTTCTGTGAAGTTAACCTTTGCAGCTTCATTTCTATTTCACTGAAAAGAAGAATGACAAGTATGTGATACTGAATTTATTGTTTATGCTGATAATATGCTATGAGTTAAAAATGTTCTTTGTAGCAATACAGTAGGTAGCAAAAATCCCCACTGAGTTCAAAACCCCATATTGTCTTAACAGTAGATAAACCAAGCTAAATTTGTTTTATAAATGCATTAAGATTTCCAGATTTGGTGGCATATACAAAATTTGTGTTGACATTTTAAAGACCTGACAAAAAATGCTTGTTTCCAGGACATTACCTTTGAAATGACTGTTGAAAATGAGATTTGTAATATATTAATATTTGGAAATGTGTTCATCCTTCTCAATTATGTTTATTCATTTGTCTATTAACTACTTATTTTAAAAGTATAATCATCTTTATTATCCAGCCTGAATTTGGCTAGTTTACCACTGCTCATCAGAAAGCGTAACTGAAGAGTCTGTGTGTTTGGCACTTTTAGCATATTCAACCTTACCTACAGTGGAGATGGTACTGGGCAGTACCCATCCCAACAGTGCAAATTTGTAAAACCTCTGTTTAGGTTCCTCATAAGAAGCAGAATGTTTCACTTTATGTGCATTGGTTAATGTTATTTGTAGTGACTGTTGACTGTAAATTACCATTCTTACAGCTATGCTGTGAATGAAATGGTGATTTTACTGCAAAACTTCTCTTCCTAAACTACTTAAATTTTGAAAATTTAAGATGGAGTAGTTTATAAATCTTTTCAGAGTGAGCAGTTTATTCACCAGCCTTGCTGGGATTTTTATTCCATCTGGTTTTATAGTACCATGAAATTTCTGGTTCTCAAATGCTATATTAGATTTCCATTGACTTGAAATTACTCCAGTATTTACAAATGTGCTGAAACTTACAAGATACAAATCAACAGTAGTTCAGAGGAAAATAATTAATTGAAAAAAAAGTTAGCCTTTATGTAGTATGGTAGTTTTTCTTATTCTATTTTGGTCACTTTTTAAACTTTTCTTCTCACTGTACAAGAATTTTCTTTCAATAAACTGACATATGAAGTATTTCCATACAATTCCACTTTTGTACTTTCAGCATGTACATTTGTTCTTACAGGCTGCTCTCTGCCTTAGTTTGACTTGGTTTTTAGGTTGAGTAAATTCTGATGTAATCCATTTCCTATTATATGGCATTGTAATATTTGCAAAATAGCTGTAGATCTTAAGAATCCTCAACTGCTTTCATTAATATTGATTGTCTGATTAGAGCAAAATACATGCCAGTCCATTTCAGTGCAAAAGAACTTAAATTTGCTGTTTTCTGCAACTGGTGTTTTAGACTCGTCTCCAGGCTCTGGCAGATGAGATCTGGCCAGCAGGGTGGCACTTCAGAGGTTAGTTAATCCATGCAGCAGTCAACAATGTCCTTCTGCCAGGGGCTACTGCCCTTGAGCATAGTCAGCAGAACAAGTAGCATGTTTAAAGGCTCTTCTTAACTACTCCAGTCCATGGGTGAGCATCACCTAGAGGATTATCTCCTCTGAGTTGAAGTGGTCCATGACGTGGGAAATGTGGCATGGGTAGCAAGGAGCTCCTGGTAGAACAGTAAAACACAGGGAAGTATGCAAGAGCTTGAAGCAGGGGCAGGTGATACAGGATGAATAGAGACAGTGTTTGAACATGCAAGAAAAGCTTTAGGAAAACAGAAGCCTAACTGGAGTTGAATCTGTCCAGGGATATGAAGGGTAAAAAGATGGGAATCTGCAGGTGTATCAACCACAGAAGAAAATCTATGGGAAAAGAGGGTGTAAAAATGCATCTCAGCAAAGAAACTAAGTAGCTCCAGGAAAGTAGTGTCTTAAGCTGTACCTGTGTGCTCAATAAAGGCAAATCGTTTCTCTTATCCAAGCAAGTAATTTTATATTTCTCTGTGCCGAAAGGACTACCTTAGAAAAGGTCATTTCACTCATTCTTTTTTCCACTTCTTCCACCCTCTCCTCCACTCACTGCCTTTATGGAGAGCGATACAGGTACCCTGTTAGCTTGGAGACTTTTGGAAAAAAATGCTCTCCGTAAATTATGCTGAAAACTTGCAATATTAGCTAGCATGGTGAACTTCAGAAAGTACTGCAGTGCATTTCCAAATCACATGCAGGGTGATTTGGTTTTTTAGAGAATAAAGGACAAAGTGCCTGAGTAGTGCTGAACAAGATGCATTTTACTATTCTGTGGCCTGTTACTGAAAACACTTTTGCATGTGAAAAATACCTCTGAAGATGAGGTGGTGTACTCTGGGATAATTTGTAATTACTAAGCTAAACTAAGAGTTCTTACACACATCTGTGTGTGATATGAAGGGATATTTCAGGTTGACTTGCTGTTACTTAGAAGCCTGATTTCCTAGAATAAAACTCTTTATTCCACTTGTATGTGATGGGGAATATTATCCTAGTAAAGGCAGTTTTGATAATTTATTCTCTGTATAAATAATTCCCATTCAGCAGCTATCAGCTAACTAGAAACAATATTACCTTTGGTTTGCCATTAATAGTAGTTAGATAAGAGGAGAACAGAATGTTAGAAACATAATGCATGGTAAAAGTTATTACCCTGTTTTAGCAGTAAACTTTTACTTAAATTTCAGCTGCTTAGATTTTTTGAAATTCAGTCCAGGATTTCAGTTGAAATAGTAAAAGGTGCTTTGGAGGCAATACATTACACTGAACTACAATAGCTGTAGAGCTGGCACACATGGTGTCTCTGCTGTCCTTCTGAGGAGAAAGGTAGCTTCTGGCCGAAGGTGAGGTATGCAGAGATGAGCAGAAATATCTCAACTCTCCCATCTAAGTGCTTTGGGACAGTCTTGAAAGTATTTCTCTGAGATAATGGCAGGAGAGAGGGAATTGTCCAGCTAGAGAATCCATTGGATTGTGAATTTTGTTTCCTTATTCTGTAAGTAACTGTTATTCTAAGAGTAATTATTTATTTTATCATGGTTATTTTCATTATGTGGTTTCCAATGTGTGCAGAACGGCATGTCTTGTGTCATATGTTTTACAGATAGTCAATAGATTTGAGAAGGACCTTAAAATTAAATACATTTAATGTTTGATTTTTTCCAAGAGGCTTATAAACTTGTACTCTTTCAAATCCAGCTAACAAATTGATACACCTGCATGCTATTCTTCAGTAGACATAGATTTCAGCAAGGCAAATGCTGTAACTATTCAAGTATCAACTGTTGTCAGATGTTCAAAAAGGATAAAAAATGTTGAAAATAGTCTTTCAGTTGCAATAGCATTGGAAAGTATACCAAAACCAAATAATACATTAAAATTAACCATAGTTGTAGGTTAATGTTGTTTTAACTGAGTAAGTTTGTAACAGCAGTGTTTAAAGGCCAAATCATAAATTTTCTCTCACACACAAACATACACACATATATGTTGGAGTAGATGAGGCCCTATAAAAAGCTTCTCTATCAGACAACAGACAAAAATACAATGTAATATTTGCAAAATATTAACTAATTAGAGCACATGATTTCAGAAGTTGTCATGACAGGGTCTAACCTCTTTAAAATGGCAGTTCTGGGCTGCAGCAGATCATTTGAATTCTCAGTCTTTTATTTTCTTCCTGAAGAGGTGATTCGGAAGAGGTAGAATTGGCATGTGAAAACTAAAAATACAGTAAACCTTTTCTTTCTTCCCTCTTGTTTTTTCTTGATCTCTCTTTCTCAGTCAGTCTTCCATTTACTATGACTGCAGCAAGGAGAGTAGTAGATGGCCAGTAGATAAAATAAATGTGGCAAAATATTAAACCAATATTGCCTCAGTCACATTAATTCCAAACATCAGATGTTAATTTCTTCCCACATTTCAAATTTATAATTAGATCAGGAAATGGATGAATAAATTATTTAACATAACAAATCTTTTACTGGACAGGTTGGTAAAATGAAATGTACTCAGCAGTGATTTTAATTAAGACTCTTTATAAGGAGGAACTTTGTTAGGGTAGTAACATTCATGTGTGGTGTGCATATATACTTCTGTGAATATAAGGAGTAACACTTGGATTTGGGCTTGTACTGAATTTTGAAATATATAAAAAACAATACAAACACCAAAATAATATTTGTTCCTATTTGTACTTAAGCAAAACTACTTTAAATCAATATGTTGATGCAAAGGCCCCTTAAAATTAGCATGAATATATTTACTCTTGATTTTTGGAGTAAAAAATAGAAATTAGGTAACAGTTTTTAATGTGATGGCTAATATGTTGCAGAGTAAAGATACACCTGAGAGGACCTCTGAAACTATGGCTTGTGTGTTGCAGTAAGGGGCCGCCAATAGGACACATTATTCAGGGTTATAGCCAAATTTTACTTACTACAGATATTTGGCATCTGTACAAGGATTTTAGATGAATACTAAGCTGGTTACCATAGAGGTGTTGTCCGAATGACCTTTTGAGTGTCTGTTGTAAACTTAAATCTCCTTCACTTGTGTAAGTACTTTGAAGCTTGCTTAGCAGCTTTCAGAATTCTTGTATGCTATCACAACTGTATTATGCAATATTAGGGTATTACTGTTTCTATATGAATTAACCCATTTTGCTTTGTGAGCTGATGATGCTCATTGAAGCCTATGGCAAAACTCCAGCTGACTTCCCAAAGATCTGAATGAGTCCCTTAGTCATGGTATGGAGTTCTCACTCCTGGACATCTGCGATTAACATAGGAGCAGATTTGGATTTTATATGTTTTGTAAACTTGGTCCTGAAAAAGACATTGTGTATAAATCCTTTATGGGATATTGGCTTTAAGTTCCTTGAGTTTTCCTGGTACAAAACTGACAGTATTAGCTAGGCACTGTGGTACCCATTGATCTGGTGTTCACTGCTCTGTGCCCTCTTATTACCTAAAGACCTATTGAATCCTAAAGCTCAGAACATTTCTATAGAATCATTCCTTTTAGCACAATAGAACTGTTCTTGAAAGTGTTAAAGCTTATCTGGCTTGTCAGAGCTTTACTGGGAGACACTTCAAAGCCATAGAAGAATTTCTGGAATGATTTAAACCCATCTCAATTTCTGCTTTGTGTTCCTAGCACTAGCTGTTGTTAGTACTGTATTCACTGACGCCTGCAGAAAATAGCAAATGTAAAATGAGCAAGTAGTAAATTAAATGAAATGCACTTCTTGGGGGATACAAATGGAGCTGTAAAGAATCAGTGCTGATTTTTACTGCTGTTTTGTTGATTCATATGCTCTTTAACTTCTTGTGAGATTTTTATTTCTAACCTTTTTTTTGGCTTGAGAGATATATTTTTTTTTTTTTGTTTTTTGGTTTTTTTTGTTTTCTTTTGCAAGAGGCTAACAAGAGCCTGCGTAGGTCCTGATGAGACAGTCATATGCCAACAGTCTGATGTCAGATGCCTTTTATGCTTATTAAATAGTCTTTAAAAGCCCTACACATTTTAATTAAATAATTGAAAAATAACTTTTGATTAGACTTTCTTTTCTCTACCCTGACTGTTGGCTCTCACAGCAGCAGACTTCCCATATGTTGTGGCTGTGTTTCATAGTAAAAGGAAGCCCTGTGACTTTGTTTCTGTTTCCAGTCCTACCTTCTTTCCAGGCATCTCTTATCCAAAGCACTTTGTCTATTATGTGACTTTTGTACAAGAATTAGAACTCTGTAGCTTTCTTACCTTTTTAGTTTATGACTCAATAGAAAATTCAGTTTATTTTGTTGCTTTTCTTTCACAATAGTGGCTGTTGGGTTTCCTACATTTTGCACCTGATTTCCAAAATCATTACTAGAGTTCCTTGCTAACATTGATTCGGAGTGCCCTTTGATTAGACAAGTATATCTGTCTATATATCTTATATGAATAAACAGTCTTGGTATCTCCTCATTTTTTTTCTCAAGCAGTCATGTAAAATCCACTCAGATTTCTATTTTTCCTAAAGTATTAACATAAAGTCTTTTAGATTTTTCCATTTTCTTTACTAGTTATTCCTTATTGAAAAAAAATGACAAATCTGACCTGGCTGGTAATGAGAATTCTTATGAGATGTATTAAATTTAGATATTTTTATTGTGCTTTTTAAGTTTCAGCAATTTATCAATTTAGAGTGGAAAATTGCTTCATGGAAGAAAATTGCTTCAACCGTCTACAGTGAGAACTGGAGGAATAGAAGGTAGATTTTCTTCTCTGAATGATAGTCTGCTTTGCATTCAGCTTGTACCTGTCTTTGTGCTTGTTGATAAAAACTACCATAGAAGAAGTGGTAGACTCCTTTAAATCAGGACTTGATGCCTCTACAAGCTAGTGGTGCTTCTTGGACTTGTTATATATGAATCTATGGATATTGGTATTTCTAAAGAGAAACAGAATTGGTGTTGGCAGTGGGTGAGTGGGATGGTGGTGGTGAGAATTTCTCTGCGGTACAGGCTTACACAGCATCCAGTAGTGAATGCAGTTAGCTATGCAAAGGTACAAGCATATTTAAATGCTATTACGTGAAAAAACAATTAATTTTACACAGATACACATGGGAACTGATTGTTAACTGAGCATATCTTCATATCTAACAAACTGAATGAGTTTGAAACTTGATGAAAGTCCCTGTGATGTTGATATGCTTCATGCTAAGTATGTGCAGTTGAAAGAGACTGGCTTCCATGTCATGGGACAGGAATTGATTTCTTAGTATTGGCTACAGATTGTGATGATTTTGAAGGAGATACATCTGAATATTCTTGACTATTTTGAATATTCTGACATATGTTCAGTAGCATTGTGAGGAATATGATTTTTAAAGCCTTGTAGTTTTAAGAAATGAAGAAATACCTATAATGTTGCCAAGGCTTGAAGCTCCAGCATATTTTTCCACTTTTTCTTCTTGAACTTCCCTTTTATTGCATGGGAAAACAAAATTTTCCAATAAAAAAAGTAAAAGTGAAGACATGCCACGCCTTTCTCTTAGCTCTAACTCAGCACTCTAGCTGGTTGGAGTACAGGAACTTGACCCCTTTGTGTTGGTGGCTTGTGTGTTTTCCCCTTATGAAGCCAGCTTAGCTAAGCAGCTCTGTAGGTTTGCAGTGTAACAGCATGACTGTTTTGTGATCAGGGTCTGAAGGCAGACTGGAGGTGACAGTATTATTTACTTGTGTTGCTTGGGGTCCAAAGAGAGAATAAATTGCTATTGATTTTTGAGACATTACAGTGAAGTATCTGAATGCCTGCAGAGTAGCTGGGTGGTAGGATAGTCAGTCTGCATGGAGACTGCTTTTGAAATGAAAAATCTTTTTCTGGTTATGTGGGGCTTTTTTATTTCAGAAGCAGTTGCTAGAAAACTTTGTGGTGGGTGCTGTATTTATTGTGAACATACTTTCTCTCCAAAGAACAGAATTCAACAGCCATTTTATAACAATTTGAAATAGATGGAATTTGGTATATAGCCATCTGTGTACATTACTGTTAAAAAGGGGATGCTGAGTCTTTGCATTGGATTAACGACTTCATTAGAAGCATCTATTCCAGAAGTATAATATTTTAGAAAACTAGCTGTATGAAGGTGGTAATGGTGCACAAAGCTGAATTCCGCAGATTATTCAGGTTTGACATAATTAGTCTAGAGGGGTAGCTTTTTTTCTCATTTGGGGGTGGAGAAATCCAGCTGCTTTTCTGTTTGTTACTTCAGGGTTTTCTAGCAGTGCTAAATAGGGGTGACATCTGCTGCGAAAGACCTAAATGAAACATCTGAAATGATGGCTGCTGCCTGTCAGCTCTTTTCTGTGAGTCAGTGGCATGTGCCCATGGTGGCGGTCCGGGTTGACTCATGGCTTGTGGCTCCCCTGGAAGGCATCTGCTGTTACTCCTTTCCGAGGAGCCTGACTCCCCCGCCAGATTTACTGAGCCTCAGAAACTCACTAGGATGTCATTATGCATTCACATCTCCCATCTAGGAGTTCAGTGCACA
Source organism: Forpus xanthops (assembly GCA_032466535.1). Lineage (NCBI taxonomy): Eukaryota > Metazoa > Chordata > Aves > Psittaciformes > Psittacidae > Forpus > Forpus xanthops. Next base: position 7,730 of record JASSUY010009238.1, on the reverse strand, counting down.
GCACCAAAGAGCCTAGGTGGATGTGTAAAGTAATGATGGAAGCTATTCAGAATGGTGCATCACAGGAATTCATCTTCTCTGCTAAGGGGGTCATATATCAAACAAAGATTTCTCTGTATTTAATTGGTCTGCATTTGTGCATTTTACCATTCTGCAGTGATAATTCAAGACTGGATTCATTCCTGTTTGGCTGTTTACCGTAGAAAGAAGATTGTCTTGTATGATGAAGCTTCTCAGGACCATCTTCCAAATGTAAACTAACAGGAGCTGATTACTTCTTCAGCTGAAACAGTATAAGGGAAGCTACAGCTTCTCCCACCCCCCAAGCTGAATGGAGTGAAATTTCCAAGACTGCTACCAAGTTACTACTTTCAATTTTACAATTATGTGGAGAGCTGTGAAACTTGAAAATTTTTTGACAGAAGAAAGAAGCAGTGGTATCATGCCCTTGTTCCTGGGATTATGTAGTCCTGTTTTGCTAGCATCTAGCACAGTTATCTGATTTGTAGTTCTGATGTATTTGTCTTAAGATTAGCCTCAAAACAAGCTGGATACTCAAGCTTGAGAAATGGCTATAGTTCATGTTACTTCTGTCCTGGGTGCTGCTTCTCAGAGACTTTGGGAAGATTTATGCAAAGCAGTTCTCTGGACAAGGCCTTAGTCTCTTCTTAAAGCTACAGAAATCTATTTTTCCTCTTCAAATTCTGTACAGCTGTTTCTCCATCTGATTACAAAAGTTCTCAGAAGTGAATCCAGAATTCTGGGGGTTTCAAATAGTTACCTGTTTCCCCCCTGCCCTTGTTCTAAGGGCTGTGTCCTGATGCAGTTTGATAATTCTGGGTGAAGTTGTATTTGTAAATTGATACCAGGGCCAGAATTTTTCTGCCTGTATCTAGGTATACATATTGTCCACCCATAAAAGCTGTGTGATGTTCGAGACTTAGCTAAATGCCATAGACAAAGAAAATACATTTTCTGGCTTTTAAGCAGTATAGCTCTGGAAAAGATGAAAGACCCTGAAATTATCTCCCTTTACCTTTCCTAAGTAAGGGCTACTTTTATTTCCCAGACTGACAGACATTAAGCTAGCAGCCTCTCCATAACAGTGAAGCCATGTAACAATGAGGCTGTGCCAGCAAAGATCAATAACTGCCACTTAGTTGAAGGGTAACAGTCTGTTCCTACCTCAACCAATAGTTTGCCCGTGACAAATAATCCTTGAAGATAATCAGATCACACCACTTGATTTAATTTACTTCCTACAGCAGGAGTATTTGTTCAATGGACCACAAAACCTTTGGTTTAGCATGGCTTCGTATGCATTTGTTCATTCATCTTATTCCAGACTATTACGTTTTGTTTGTTTCTTGTATCTGAATTTTCTTGCTGTGGAGTATTAAAAATACTAAAATCAAAACATTCCGTGTTTCAACTCCTCATGGCAGCTCTCTAGCCAAGTATCACCAGCTTCCAAAGAGATAAAACAAGTTTGGATGTTACCATTTAATATAATCTGGTGTGATTAGGGATGGTCTGTCTGCTCCATTTCTGCTGCTCCTGGCAGACTTACATCCAAGAAATCTTTTCAGTTGAGTTTCTGTGGAAGCTACTAGACTTTCTTTCCCTGTGTTTTCTTGGGAGCCAAGAGAAGGCTTAATCTGTGGGAGCCAGGCCAGCCTGTCTTCCTTACACTGATACTCTGTTGTCAGCCTTAGATTCATCATGGTTGGATAACAGGCTTCTAAATTCATGTAATGATGCTTGATTTTTATGCTTGTGCTTATTTACTGAAGGAACAATTTGCTTCTTAATATTTAACTTATGAAACAGCACAATGAATTTAATGTGTCTTAACTATAGTATTATCGTTGTGTAGTTTATCATCCCTTACAACATAGTGCCTGGTATTAAATGAGTTAATGCTGTCTATTTGCACAGGATCTCTTTTTTTTGACAAAAATACTCTGAAAAAAATGTAGTTTAAATGAAATCCCATTTAAAGGGCAAAATTATGTTATTGATTATGATCAAAATGTCCCAGACATTGATGAATTCATCAGTTCCTGTTTTAGATGTGTTATAAATCTTTTGGTGGAGGCAGGGAAATGTGAATGAGATGAATATTTTCAAATTATAGTGGCATATTACTTTTTATATGTAAGCTTTTTGTTCATTGCAATGTACCTGTGAATGGAAACTGCTTTTTAAAAGCTGCTGTAGAAGAAGAAAACACATTGTTACACAACCTACATTATAAATCAGTCTGAAATCAAAGTGGTTTATGCCAATACAAAGTATGTTTAAAAAATTACGACAAACTGTTTCAAAGCTTGCTGAAAAATTATTTCAGCAGTTGCTCTGCCAGAGGAAAAAATATGCAGTAAATAAGTATAAAAGATTTATCTTTCACGTACAGTGAAGAATTAGACCGATATTTAAGTACTGCAAGTTCAAATACCTTTCATTCGAGCTTCCAGGTTATGATTCATATGGCAATATTTATTTTCCGCATTAATTTGAAGATTATGTATGGTGGATCTGTATTTGTAGACCTATAGCATTGTTATTTGTGATGATGGAAAAGTCTCAAGAATAGTAACTACTTACCAGTAATAATATTTTCCAGGATGTACAGCACCTTACTGTAGGTGGGAGATCTTTGCTTTTTCTGCAGGGAGGATGTGGATCATAAATTGCATGCATTTTGTAAGGTTATCTTACCTCTACTTAAATTCCTGGAATAATTGGGCTTCTTGGGCAGGCTCTGAGCACAGCTAATTGTCTTGGCATCGTTTTCAATTCAAAACACTCCTGTAGCGCTGACCTTTTATACAGGCAGTGAGTGGTTAGACAGCATCAACAGAAGTCCATAGAGAAACTGTCTGCATATATGGTTCTCTGCTTCCATAAATGTATTCCAAGTTCATAGCCAAGCCAGGACAGGTATATGAGCCATCATTACAGAAGAAGCTGGGACCTTTTGTAGCAGTACAAGGTTCATGAAGCAATGGAGATAGCATCTCTGAGTTCTCAGGTTGATGTGATTTTTGTGCCTGGGGTGATCTCTTTGTGTGCATGGTGAAACAGGTACTGTGGTGAGAGTGGAAGAACCCCCTTCCTGGTCATCTCTATGGCTGAAAGCTTTTTCCTAGAAAGAAGCTGTGGCTTCAAGGTGAATGTGTCTGGAAATCAGTGCTTCTGCAGGTGAGTGCTCTAATCACTGTACTATTGTACTAAAGAAAGAATCTCTTCTAACTGCCTTGCAGCAGTATCAGTGTGCTGTTAGCATTGTTTTGTGTGGTCATTTTTAAACTATTGAGTTTTTTATGTTCAGTACTGCTTAAAAAATTTTACTGAGCTATGAGGATTGTTTCTTCATGAACAGAGAATGAAATGCTTTGGGCCAAATGATGAAAGGTGCCTGCTTAAGATACTGCCATTCTTCCTTGTGCTTCTTGTTATCCCCAAATTGGACTGCTGTCTCTCTGTTGTAAAGGTTTTATAACTCTGCTGTATAAACTGCACTGAGACAGTGCTGATGTTTTGAGAAAGTTTCTCGGCAAGTTTGGTTTTGTTTTTTTTTTTTGCTTTGGTTTGTTGTTTTTTTTTTTTTTTTTTAATCAGTTCTTTACATCATAATCAAGAGACAATCTTCTGCTGCAGCAGTGTGGAGAATGGCAACTTCAGAATGCGATATATTAATCAGTGTTTGTATCATGAAGCTACAGGCAGACTGCTTTTCATAATGAGGTCCATTATGATGGATTGTCTACAGCACTAAAATATTAAACATTCCTTTTTGCTTTCTAGAGATATTTGGTACATTTGAATAAAGCTAAGTATACTACAGGATGTGCTATTTAAGGAGTTGCCTGTCTGACCAGAGGAAGGGTTGTGCATTCTTCGCTGACAAGATACAGGGAAGAAAAGGGAAATACAAAGAATTTTGTTCTTTCTTATTTTACTTGTGGCTGTTGGAGCTCATCTCCCCCTCCCCCCACACCCCAGCATTTAGCTACGTCCCTTGTAAAGATATTTGCTGTGCAAGTCTTAAAATAATAGATTATAAAAAAGAAGATTCTGGGGGGGGGGGAAGCATTATAATTATTCTAATCTTAATGAGAATATCAACTTCAAAATAGGGGAGTGTTTATAAATACAGGAGTTTAAGATGTGTTCATGAGGAGTAGATGTTCTAGGCATGTTAAAGGCACCAGTAACATGACTTGTAGATATTCTGTAATCATCTGAATAGATTGTGATACAGCTTATGAACAACCTGTTAGGTTCCATAATCAGAAAATTAATCATTTAGTACATCAGTTTTCATAGCCTGTTATGAACTATTTATAACATCAGTCTTGGAGTGTGTATGAACGTGTGGGATTCCTGAAGAATGAAGAGAGTAGTGTGACAGTGTCCTAATTGTGAAAGATGGAGACTAATCAATAGTGTTGGACAAGACCATCTGTTTAGACCATCCCTCTCAAGCAAGGGGCCAGGAATTAGAGCTCCTCCGGAGTTTTGAGTTTCAGGCTGAAGAATTTAAGTTTCATTATTTAAAAAGCCATCTCCAGAAAGTGCATGTTCTCAGTCTTCTGAACATGAAAATCCTTGTCTCAGTCTTCTAGATCCTGCAGCAATTCTCTCTGCATGTGGCTGTCCACATCAAACTACTAGTTATGTTTGTGAGACTTATGAATGTCATAGAGCTGATAGTAGCATTCTAAAAGTATTCTGCTGCTGAAGTTGAAATAAACAATGAAGTCAAATCCAGAGTCTGAAACTCCATAACTAAAAATAATGATAGCTTCCTGAATCTAATTGAAAATAAAACTTAGGTTTTAGAAAACAGGATACATTTTGATAAAAGAAAAAGAATTCCACTTCCAGATATGTGGCTTCAAGTGTGTATGTGCATGAAGGTTTATCTGGCAGCAGTATCAGAGGTACTGTTCAGACTTTACTTTCACAATCAAACCAAGATATCTTTTGTCTGCCAAAAGCAGAGTTCACAGTCTACTTACAGCACCTGTAATCTTCAAAGTTGTAAAACTGCCAAAAGAAATGCTTTTTTTTTTTTTCAATTTCTCAGGAAATGTTTTGCTAGAAGTTGAAGGCAGTGTGTGTGGTGCAGGCTCTGAGAATCTGTTGTAGAGATTAGAAATCTTTGAGGTCATGAGCAGCATTTCACTTATCTGAACAGTGGGAAGGGAGAGACCACAACTAGCAAATTTTTGTACTTCAGCTATTTTCTGCTGTGGCTTAGAGGATAAGCAGCTGAAGAGAAACTTTATAATAGCCTTTATTTTAGTGGCCTCCATCAATGTGTGTTTTCTTCCATGGAGATAAGTATTTTCCTTGATTACTTAAGCATTAGAGCTTACTGACTCTGCTAGTATTATGATTATTTTAGGCCAGGGATGCCATTGCTCAGGGACTAGGTGGCCTTCAATTGCCTGGTGGTGAGCATTTGGGAGAGGGCTTGTTTGCATCACTTGGTTTTGGTTTTTCTTTGGCTTTTGGGGTTTGTTCATTTGTTTGCTTTACTTATAAAACTGTCTTTATCTCATCCCATGAATTTTCTAACTCTTGCTCTCCTGATTCTCTTTCCCATCCTGCTTGAGATGAATAAGCAGCTTTGTGGGGCTTAGCTGCCTACCTCAGTTAACCTTACAGAACTGAGTTTTTGTCTGTAGTCCCCATCAGCCAAAACAGAGTCAATATTGCCTTGCAGTGATAATTGTACATAATGCATGAGACCATGTGGTTTTAAACTTTCTTGACCTACAAAGTAGCACATTATTGGATAGCAAAGATTAGTCTACCACATGATAGCTCCCCAAATGTATTTTTGGTTTTCAATTAGTACTGTAATTCAGTCAGATCTGTCCAAACTGTGAACAAACTAGCAAACAGGAACACACGCATAAATTAAAGTGAAATGAAAATAAATCCTACACTCTTACCATAAAAAAAAAAAAATAGAACAACAAAAAAAACAAACCCTGCGCATCAGTTGATGTTTTCAAAGAGTTGCATTATCTCCTTCTGATTTTCTGCTTCAATAGTGAAGCACAACTTTGTGAGGTTTTTAGGTTGGGTTTTTTTTCATTTGATTTGTTTTTTCTGTGTTGGGGTTTTCCTGAGAGAATCAAAGAAAATGCTCAAAATTTCTCTTTTTGAGTATGATCCTGGCTAAAAGAAGAAATACTATACGTGATTTTGTGGTCTTTGTATGTTATTTACAGACTGTAATTTTGGACAGTTTGGGTTGTAATCTATTGAAAGGGTAAGAACACTATTCTTGGAGAGGAATTACATAGCAAAACAGCATTCTTGAAAAGGAATTATCTAGGTATTAATCATAGGCAGCAAAGGTCACATGAGATGTATTGGGAGCTTCATTCAGCTTTGTTCAGGCATTGGCAAAATAAAGTTCTGAGGTTATAAAGCAGTAAGTGTGTGTTTCCGTAGAGCTTAAAATCAGGTTTGTTACTAATACAACTGTTACAACTTTTAGTCATTATTGACTTGGATTGTGTTTGTAGCAGCGATCTAGAGGTGAAAGCCTCCACATCTCCTTTCCAACCCTCTGAGCCATGTAGTTCTCCATAATTTAATTGGATGCAAAGCAATTATCAGCCAATTGATTTTCATTGTTTGCCCAGCAGGACAGAAATATTCCTGTTGCAGGAGACAAGAACTTCTTCTGGGACATTTTTCCCTCTCATTCACAATACCCAGAGAAATGTTTAAAGCTATGTAACTGTAGCCCTTAATGACCTCAGACATCAGTATACAGAATGTTTCTTGCGTTACCTTTTGTGTCAGCATATTCCCTGTGACCTTTCTTAAGCAGTACTTTGTCCTTTTGCTGTCCCTTCCATTTGCTTTCTTTGTGTTTGTTTTAACACTTTATTACTTTCTTCTTTCCCCAACTCTGTACTTCTTGAATATTTTCTAGTATCCTCTCTTCTCCATCACAATATTTGCAATTGACAGATGGCTTTTTAGTCTTCTTCTTACACAAGCTTCCTAGCTCTCTGTATTAATTTCAGCCATGTTTGATGACCCTATATTGCTGTTCTCCCTGTGCCTCCATTCTCTAGTGTTGTGTCTCATGATTCTCTGCTTCTCTGTTGCTACTTCTATGGTGAATTACTTTTCTGCTTCAGCAGTTGTCATCTCAGCTGGTGCTAAGAATTTCAAGTCCTTTGTTTACCTGAGTTGCGCCTGAAGAGTTCTCTTTAGAAAACTACATGTCTGATTGCACCATTTGACCCAGGTGTGTCAAATTTGCCTTTATAGTGGGGATGCTTCATCTAACAAGCATTGAACTGAGAGTTATTCAGATAGTTTCCGATAAAAAAAAAACACACTTATTTATAGCACAGTTGCCTATCTTTTCTGTCTACCTTGTTAAGAACGAGAATACATATCCGAGGATTCAGTGCTGGGATACAGTTTCTGAGAATTTCAATATTGTGTGTAGGAAGCAATGTAACATAAATTTAAGAGTTTAAAGCAAGGGTAAGAAAGAGACTTGTAGAGTTCTAAGCTGTTCTGAATAATTAGAACTGCACTTGTGTCATGTGTTCAGGAGCAGCAGTCGTCTTTCTCCTTTAAGTAGTAGCTGGTACAGCACTGTGTTTTAGATTTTTGGCTTGGGAACAGTGCTGATAACACCAGTGTTTATAGTTATGGCTTAGAATGTTTAGGCTGGCCAA